>VURO01044477.1:0-17918 GCA_015108175.1 Pelvicachromis taeniatus | reverse complement strand
TGAGTGAGTGTATTTCTACGTGGGGGGTGTCTGGATGAATTAAAGGGTAAAAACCATATATGTTACTGCTAAAAAAGTTGAAAACTTACGGTCGTTTTATGATCGGCCATTTCATCCTTAAAAAGCCGGCAAAGACTGAATCACTTCCTTTTCGGTTAAAATATCCCCATACTGTAGAACTGCGTGTTCGGGGGGCGTGGTTTAAGTCGACATGTTATTGCTACTAGCAGCCGTCATGTGTTTTTTTGAAAGTGATGACGCATCGACGCAAATTTTTTACGTCGACGTATTTTACGCGTCGACGTAATCGATTGCGTCGACGTAATCGATTGCGTCGACGCGTTGTCCCAGCCCTAGTTTATATATTAAACTGATCAAAATAAAGGGAAGATTGTAGTTTAAAGTTGTAGTTTGCATCGGGTATGTCCGCATTTGAGGCGTTTTAGGATTAATGTCAATTACTGCATGTGACATACACAGAAAATATTTATTAAGGCAAGATTTGAAGTGAATTGTCTTTTCCCTTCACCCCCAACCAGTCATGGCAGATGACTGCCCCTCCTGGTTTCTTCCTTTTAAAGGGGAGTTTTTCCTCCCCACTGTCACCAAGTTCTGTCTCACAGTGATTGCTGGGGTGTCCTTTGTATTATTGCAGTGTCTTTACCTCACAATATAAAGCACGTTGATGCAACCACTGTTGTAATTTGGTGCAATATAAATAAAAAGAGCAAAATTAAAGAAATAGGAGTTGGACAGCAGGGTGAGCAGAGCTTCAGCCTTGATAATGAAGTCATTGCTTTCATCTGGATTTCCGCATTTTATGCTACGTCCAGATGAACAGAATCAACTTTGGGGGATTTCCTTACCTGGATGGTTGAGCATGAATCAAGACACTATAATGTTACTTGGGTATAATTAACTATTCATTTTTTAATTAGCCATTATGTCAATACTGTGTCATTAAAAAATACAACATATAATGTTCCACTTTTATATGGCCAATAATCATTATGCATACATGTCTACCATTATTATTTGTATGACTTTATTTCCTAACACAATTACCATGTCAGTCTAATTTGTTCTGTCATGTCGGGTTAAACTAAATGTGTAATTTCAACATTTCAAACATTTAATTTCAGCACAGCATAATACAGCATACTTGGAATTATGTGTAATTCTGATTGAGGATGATTGTAGCGCAGCTTTAAAGATTTCAAGATTTAAAGTAAGCTTTTAAACATAGGCTGCATACATTCTTAACATTCCATAATTCATGGCGGTCTAGCTTTACTGCTTTACAATTTGAGTGATCTTGAAGAAAATGTTCAAAATGTAAGGCAGACGTTTAGAAATTTGAACTCAGCTTTACATGTGTTGCTGTGAATGAGTGAACTGCAGCGTAAACACTGTGTAATATATGTTTATTGACTCTTTTCTGCGCTCCATTTCAGACCCTCTTGCTCCTGCTGCTGCGTGAGATGAAGATAAATGTGCATGGTCACATTCTGCTTCCACTGGAATAAGATGTTCTTTATTTACCCACTGCTATGTTGAATCATAGTGTCAGAGTCTTATTAATGATGCCTTATTTTCCATTCACAAAGCACTCGCTTAACTCTGAACAAGTCTGGGATTAAATCAACTCTAATCAGTTGTTTAGGAACTGGAACATTTGAAAGTCGACGTTTTGTTTTGGTTTTTTTTAAATTGCTTCCTGGATCAAACCCAGAGAAACTCAAAGAATGTCAGATGTACTTTCAGATTCCTTTTTGGTACACTCTGAAACAACAGCCAGATGTCTAAATCACAATGATTCAATGAACATAGAAATATAGTACTACTAAATTATTAAATAACAACACTGAAATGATTCATCTGAAAAGATACATTTAAAATAATACAAATAAACTTCCATAATTCTCACTGTGATAACTAACGGTATTCACATCTGGTTTTTCCTAAATATTAACATTTAACATCGTCTTTATATTTGGCTCAGATCTGACTACCTGGTATCTTCATGTGTGCTCTGGACCTCATATTAAGTAAGTTCCTCATTATTCAATAATACAATGTGAGGATGGAAATTTATTTAAATGTCATTTTTGTTACATAACTGTAGAAAAATGCAGTATCTATAATCTTGTCTGTATTATGACAGTCAGAGCTTTATTTTTGTAAAACTAAAGGTTTAGACAGTGACCTCAACATTTGTTACTATTCTGCCCCCAGATGAGCTACAGTTAACATTTTACTCTTACCATTTTGCTGCTTTATAAACTCACGGCACATATTTTATGACACTGTAGTGCCCTCTAGTGATCACTCAAGGTTAAAACGTGTGGGTTAAGATAGCACTTTATAAACTGCCCAACAGTCTGAGGTTCAAAAACCTCTATGGGTAAAGGAAATATGTGCAAATATAACCTGAATTTGGATATTTCATATTTGAATTTGTTTTAATATTTAATTTGAATCACTCTTTTTTTCCCCCACAACATTTCTTAATCCACCAAAAACTGGTCAGTCAGCTGACCTCTGTTATACACAGATTCATTGCCGACTGGCCAGAGGGGGGAGTCCTCTTCTCGACAACCCAGCTGTGTCAAAGTAAACCAAAGCTTGATGGTAAAAATGTGAATCTGAAGTGTGACAGACAGAAGTACGAGTATCTTGAGAATTTCTCTGTTTCAGAGACATCGATTTCAATAATATTGAGGTTATTTTAGTTTTTTGTTTTGGTTTAAAATTTAGTAATATAGTGTCAATTTCAAATCAGACTTTATTTCATTTATTCAGATCACATTTTAATATATATTTTTTTTTTCCCCTCTCCTTTTCTTATAGGTTTTCATGTTTAGATGCTCCCACTTCTCAACTTAGGATATGTAGCACATCACCTTATTTAAATGCATTGTTAAATATATTCAAGTCAAACATTTCTCCATTAATGTTACCCGTAGATAAGCATACACGTCGTCTGCCTTGCTGAGAGCAAGAGCTCCATTTCTGAATTCGATAAGTGGACGAAGCTTGTTAAATGGATCATTGTAACTGTTCTACAGTGTGAGAAAAAGAACCAAAAAGGCAGTTATTCAAGATATGATTTATTCTATGGTTCAGTCTCGAGTTTGTTTGTTTTTTAACATCCATATATATTTATATATTTAAAAAAAAAATCACAATTCTCAATTTTTACAGTATCAAAGTCACTGGTTGTTCTAAAATAACAAACATTCTGCAGTTAGCATCAGTGTTGAGAGAAAAATAATCCTACTGACAATATTCAGGAAGAAGAACTGTTCCAAAGTCACTTAGAAATCAATCTTGATGAAACAAAGTATTGAAGCTGGCTTTTTGACAATTAAACATTAATGAATTGTTCATGATAGTTTACATTCTTATAACATTGTTAAAACACGAAGTCCACTAAATATGTACAAACACTCACATTTGACTGTAAAAATTATCTTAAGGAGATTAGTTTGTAGCAGTTTTAGTAGTTTCTGCTTCTTTAAAAGGATTAAAAGCCAGAACCTAAAATACATTTTGGCTCATTCTTGTTAGATGGGTCAGACTCTGATCAAAAGTAGTGCATATCATGAACACAGTCAAGACAAACTGGAAGAAGAAAAATGGTACAAAGCACTGGTGTGCGCATTTTTTATACTCGTGGCTTAAAGGCTAGTTTCATTGTGTTTCATCCTTGTGTATTTCCTGTTAATGAGGTTATTGTGTTTTTGTGGCTCATGCTAAATTTATACTCTCCACCTCCATTGTAGAGATTCAGGAAGGGGGGGAAAAAAAAGAGTTTTGTTTTTTTGTGTTTTTAATAAAGATGCATGTCTTAAAACCAATTTCAAATCATATAGTTAGCTCGGGTGTATGGTCAGCTTTTACACACAGCAGGCACTGACCACTGTTAACTTCCAAGTATTCTGTTAACTTTGTATAAAGGTAACTGGTAAGTTTCCCATTGGTCCTATAGGAGATCAGATACGTCAAAGTCATCTTCCACAATCATCATACTTGTTTTAATGCTTAATTTGCATTCACGCCGTGAATGATTTGTCACTATGATAGCTATTGCCAGGTAAATGCTGGATAAATATTGGAAAACAGAGCAAATGCACCATTTCAGGTTTTTTGTTCTATAGCTCATGTCTGCTTATGAGATAAATTGTCTCTCAACTTCATCTTTACAAATCAGTAGAAGAAAAAATACTTAGTCTTACAGCAGCATGTGACTAAGATCAGCACAGTTAAAAACTCAAAGCAGTTAATGTTCGAGTAATCTTTCAGGTGCCATCACTTCCATTTGGTATAGTTTTTCCACACTAGAACCACTAACAGGTAACATTTATGTGCCGCAGTGACCTGACAGCACAAAGGACTTGGCTTCAAATCCACTGGCTGCAGTTTGCACGTTCTTCCCTACCTCTCACACTGACAGCTGGGATAGGCTATTAATCTTTAATAAAAAAGCTGAACATGATAAATGTTTGTGCATATTTCATCTCGCCCTCATAATCTTAATTCTAAAGTCTTAATTCAGACCGGTCAAAAGCTTCAGTGTTACACACGAACGCAAAATGGAAAAACTCATTTATGATTATGGTCAGTTCGAAACAATAATGTAGATATTAATACAAAATAAAATCACAAGAAACAAAGTAGTTTCCTGCAGATTCTAACAGTTTAAAATTGTTGGCAAATAACCCCCAAGCAAGAGAAATAAGCAAAAACACAATAAACATTCTGTATACAGCAGGTAAGTATTGAACGCATCACCAATTATCTCCAAAGGTGCTATTGACTCGAAATCAGCAGACGTCTGTGACAACCCACCTAATCCACACATGCAAGGAACTCAAACCATTGATGTCCATAAATGATGTGTCATAATGAAAAATGACACAGCGGTAAAGTATTGAACACGCTTACTGAAATGTGTTATCAATTTATATAATTTCATAATTTATAAATTTGATATTGAGTCATTTAACACTTAGTACAAAAACGTTTGTTGGCGATAACCGCTTCAAGATTGCTGTGATTTTGGCCCATTCTTCTATACAAACGGTCTTCAGATCCTGATGGCTCCATGCACACGTGCGATACACTCTGAAATTTTGTTCTTTCCATAGATTTTCAGCTGGATTTAGGTCTGATGATTAATTGGGCCATTCTTACAGCTTTGTTTTCTTTCTCTGAAACAGATTGAAAGTTTCCTTGGCTTTGTGTTTGGGAACACCGTCTTGCAGAAACGTTACATCCTCATCATCCTGGTAGATTGCAGCAGATTTATATCAAGTATGTCTCAGTACATTTTTCAATTCATCTTTCCTTTAATTATATGAAGCGTGCTAGTGCTGTATGCTGAAAAACAGCCTCCAACCTTTACTGTTGGTGAGCCGTTTTGGGCTAATATGCAGTGCCTCCTGTTGATTCCAGGTTAATTCGCTCCATCCTCTCTCCGACACTGGTAATGAGACACCTTTTCATAGACAGTCAGTTGGGACTGAACCAGCTGATATGAATTTGCACTAAGTGGCAGGATTATTTCAGCTGGTGTCATGACTTTCCATTCCCTTTTGCGCCTCGCTTTCTTCATGTGTTCAATACTTTTTCCCTGCGTCATTTCTCATCACTACACATAATTTACCGACGTCTGCGGTTTGATTTGGGTTCCACTAACATTTTGGTAAAACACTGTCCTTACTGGCATCGTGTCTATTACAATAAAATGTACACAAGTGTCTGGGATTGTAAAATCTTGCATTTTGCAGAGAAACTGTCAGTGTTGCAAAGGTGGCAAAAACAATTTATGTTACGTACCTTTGTGGAAACATGCTTTCACACAAAAGGCACGTATGTGCAGTAGCTGCAGTGTATGATATTCCACTCCTATGTTGGACTTTAGACAGCTACAGATCTCCACAATACTGAATTCTTTGGATCCCTTTGTTCAGCAACGTCTTCGTCTTTTGAGCTGTGGGCTGTGTTTGTTGTCATAGTCAGTGGTGTGGTTTGGCACTACTCCCGCTGTCATTGGCCTATCACGTTGTGTGTCAAAATATGAACCCAATGCATTTTATTGACTTTGTGCTGATTATGTCTCATATTTCTACTGAGGATAAGTTATTTAGCAAAAATGATCATTTTCCATCCCGCTCCCTATGTTACAAAGAGACTTTTTCTTGATGGTGGTTTTAGGTATAATCCCTGGTGGCCAACACTAACACAGAGTCAGGTTTATCAGCTCTATCAATGCTTCCTACATGGTAACAGTGAGATTTATTGATTAGTTAATGCCACCTTTCTATAAAAATGCCTTTTTTTCCTGGCAAAGATATGCTTCATCAGATACATTCCTGTCCATCTCAGCAGGCCTGTCTCATTTTTGCTTTGTTAGTTAAACATGTTTAAGGTTATGAGAATGGTTTACAGCAGCTTTACTGAGCTTGAGTTGCCTGGTTCTTCATCTCCTGCCATTGTTTCTCCCTCAGACTGAGCTCTGCTTCAGAAAAGGCTGCAGGGCCCCAGTTTGTCATGTTCTGCTGCCCCTTGGCACCTGAGGAAGAAAAAAAAAGAAGAAAAAAACATTGCTGCATGGCAAATCCACACACACAAAAAAAATGTTGATAGCGTAAACCAAACAGCATATTATCACAAACTCGCCATAACAACAGTAAACCGCAGTAATGGAGCGGTGATGATTTGAGCTTAGTTTGCACCCACAGGTCAGTCATTGAGTCTACCATGAACTCCTCTGTGTACCAAAGTATTCTGTAATACATTTCTGAGGCCATCTAATTAATAAAGAGCTAAAGTTGGACCCAAACTGGGTCATGCAACGAGACAATAACCCCAAGCACAACAGCAAAAATAAAAAATGGCTTAAAAATCTGAGGATTTATTATATGTGTAACTGCCATTTTTCTTCAAATTAAGCTAGCAGTGCAAAAAAAGTTGCAGGATGAATAAAGAGGACTGTAGCCTCGGTCTGATTAGCAGCTGCAGGGAAGACCACAGAGGCAATGTTTACCAAAACCACAGAGAGACAGCGAGTCTCTCCCTTTCTCTCTTATCTACACTCTGTGCCTGCAGAGTGTAGCCTTCTACTTTTATGCCTTCCTCTACTGGCATGGGATTTAATGCCCTTCGAGGAGGTGGTGCTGTCCAACATCAAGCTCACTGGAGTCATTGCCATAAGTCAGCAAGCAAAAACATTACTCAACACACACAACCATGACCAGCTGTGCTGCCAGCTATTGCAACAACCAAACCACATGCATGGTTCCAGGTAGAGTTTATCTCAGTCTTGTCTAATAACAGGCCTGCTGTGCCTCCTGTTGTCTCCGCATCTGCAATAGTGCAGACACGGAGAGAGACACACCGAGAGAGTGTACTGAGAACTATAATTATAACCAGCTGCAATCAACTGCACAGTTTATAACATATCATAGGTCAGTTTTTACATATGGTTTCACATGAAATAGAATGGCATTTGTTATAATACAACATCTTAAAAAATAAAAAAAATCCTAACTTTCATTGTGACTAGGTTGTCCAAAGCTTTTTAAAATCCATGTGTTTTCACAATGGTGAATAAAAAAAACAACTAATTTTATATTTTTATATGAATAAACAGATGTATGATATTCTGAAGCACTATAACCTAACAATAATCCCAACCTTAACCTTAAACTTGAATTTTAACTCTCAGTCCTTTAAGAAAAGCACCACATCAGTGCAGGCAGATACTCATCGGGTTTTTGTTTACCTGGTTGAATGAGCCGTAACAACCCTTCGTGTTCAGCCACTTTGTGCTTCCAGGTCTTGGTGTTGTTGGTCGCAGTTTCCAGCTTCTTCTTTACCGTCTGGCTCGCACATGGAGAAACAGAGAATGCAACACATGTTTGAGGTTTGAAAGATATAAAAAAAAAATGGGACCTATCAGCATACTGATTCATCCATAGTAGTAGTTAGTATTAAATGTCTTGTCTAAAGAAATTTTCTTGTCTAAATGGCAGCTTAGCATACGTTACTTGTATAGTGACACCATGTAGTAAATAAACACCTGGCCGCCATACACCAAATACAACTGATTTTCCTTGAGCAGCTCACTTATGGCTAGGCTAAACCTGTAACAGGTGTCCCCGAGACTTCTACAAAGTATTCGATTAAATGTGAACTCGTTTGGAAATGACAGACCAATCACATGATCAAAACACTCAGCCCAGAATTTCCCAGGAAAAGCATGTGTACATGGGAAGCTGCTGTGCAAATAGTCAGGTCACTGCTAACGAAGGTGGATGCCGCATCTTCTGACTCCTGCACGCCTACACGGGCAGCTTCCACCTCTAAACTACATGTAGTAGCTCCTGTAGTGTGAGTAGAGCAGATCATCTCATGCTGTGTGCTACATATGAGGAAGGACAGCTGAAAACAGCTTTGAGGTGTTGTATTTTAGGTGAAAACCACAATGACTGCTCAGTAACTGCTTTGAACTACAGCACGAGCTACAATTTAGTCATAAAACATCGACATTCATAGAAATGATGATAAGTTCAGTTTCTCACTTTTTATTGTTTTAATTATTTCTTTGTGGACAACAGCAACTCCACAGCTCTGATCCACAAAGGTGTTTCCACACTAGTCCTTTTGCATCCATATTCATGCCCCCAATCACTGACCTCATACTGCTCCAGCGCCCCCTGCCTCTCCTGCTCCAGCAGCTCCAGCTGCTTCATTGCAGCTTGCAGGGCGCTCTCCTTGGCCAGACGTTCCTTCTCCAGTTCCTCTTTCTCAGCCACCGTGACGGAGATGGCCTGCTTCTGCTGCAAATGGATCTGCTCCAACTCTGCTCTCTTCTTGGCCTCCTCCTCCAGTAATCTGGTCCACACGCATACATATATCATTTACTACAGGCAGGCTTCAGCATGGGCCCTACCCCCGGAAGGTCAGATCACTGCATAAACAAAGCATGTGGACTGTACATGCATTTTCCACAGATTTGCCACTTCTTATTAAGGAAATTATTAGCCCCTGTGTAGTCTAACATTTGTATAGTTACTATTATCAACTTTGTGTGCACTGTACACACACACACACACACACACACACACACACACACACACACACACACACACACACACACACACACACACACACACTTCCTGAGTTTCTAGTTTTTGTATGTTTGTCACACTTAAATGTTTCAGATCATCAAAAAATGTAAATATATGACAAAGATAACACAAGTACACACAAGATGCAGTTTCTAAATGAAGGTGTTTAATCTTAAGGGAAAAAAGAATCCAAATCTACATGGCCCTGTGTGAAAACGTGATTCCATTAGCCACAAATGGTGAAAACATGGAACAGTGGTGAATCTTCCCAGGAGTGGCCAGCTGACCCAAATTACCCCAAGAGAGCAGCGACGACTCTTAAGGTCACAAAAACCTCCAGAACAACATCCAAAGACCTGCAGGCCTCCCTTGCCTCAATTAAGGTCAGTGTTCATGACTCCAGCATAAGAAAAAGACTGGGCATAAGTGGCCTGCATGGGAGTTTCAAACAAAAAAACGACTGCTGAGTATAATGAACATGAAGGCTTGTCTCGCTTTGCCAGAAAACATCTCAATGATCCCCAAGACTTTTGGGAAAGTACTCTGGAATGACGAGACAAAAAAGCTGTACTTTTTGGAAGGTGTGTGTCATTTCAGAAAACGATTATCATACCAGCAGCAAAACATGGTGGTGGTAGTGTGATGGTCTGAGGCTGTTTGCTGCCTCAGGACCTGGAAGACATGCTGTGGTAAATGAACCATGAATTCTGCTGTCTACCAAAACATGCTGAAGGAGAATGTCCGGCCATCTGTTTGTGACCTCAAGCTGAAGCAGACTTGGATTTTGCAGCAGGACAATGATCCAAAACACACCAGCAAGTCCACCTATGAATGGCTTAAAAAACAAAAAACAAAATGCAGACTTTGGAGTGACCTAGTCCTGACTTAAAGCCGACTGAGATGCTGTGGCATGACCTTAAAAAGGCGGTTCACGCTCGAAAAACCCTCCAGTGTGACCGAATTACAACAATTGTGCAAAGACAAGTGGATGAAAACTCCCCCACAGTGCTGCAAAAGACTCATTACCATTTATAGCTTGGTTGCAGTTGTTGCTTTTAAGGGTGCTCCAACCAGTTATTAGGGTTAGGGGGTAATCACTTCACCTTCATTTAGAAACAAAATTTTGTGTTTACTTGTATTATGTTTGTCTAACATTTAAATTTGTTTGATGATCTGAAACATTTACACACACAAAAAGGAGGACATCAGGAAGGGGCAAACACTTTTTCACAAATATAAGAGTTATACTTTTACAGCCTGGAAATATCTAACAGCTTTTAAAAAGAAAAAACTGATATGTGTCAGCAGGTGGTGCAATAGTGTAGTTACACAAGTAAATATGTAACTAAATATGAGGTTTAAATATAATTGTTCTAAAAATTCAAACTTTTTTTTATCAAATACATTTTACATAAAGGTGATCCGAGTTTGTGCTGATGTCATGATTTGATATTTGTGATATTGAGACTGTTCATGTGTATATAGTGCAGCAGAACCTCACAGCCCTTTTTTATCCCCACATGTCTGCACTGGGTAGACAATGCTCTTAATCTCATTGAACATGTGTGTATAGTGACAATAAAAGGCATTCTATTTCTATCAGAAATAAAAGGCACACATGCCAGATGACATTTAAGTTCATTAAGCACCTATACATTTCAATATAAAACACTGCCATTTCGATCTCAAGCTTAATTTGAATGTGGTTGTAGTGCTGTCCGTTTGGACAAAAACACCCACTATAAATTTGTCCTCTTCTAAAGAACTGATTGCCATTTTTAACACAACGGTTTCATTTAAAGGAAATACTCGCTGGTGACTTGTCAAACGTGACCTGGAATGTATTCATCAGCAGAAAGGAAGGAAAGATGAGGGAGGAAATGTCGAGTGTATGAAGGAGAAGTTGAAAGTCTGGCTGTGCATAACCTCCTATATAAAGAAAACAAAGACTCAGACTCAGCTCTTTGGACAGAGGTTCATGTGATGCACTTCAGTAAGAATATTAAGTTTCATGCTTCATTGAAATTTGGTAGCACTAGTGCTGGATTGTTAAAGTAACAAAAACGAATTCATATGACTATATTTATGCCAGTGTTATGGTTTCCGGAGAAGTATGCAAAGATCAGAGTGACCTAAATTTCCTCATCAGAGGATCTGAGAGAGGCTCTGTGAGGAATATTTTTTATTCAAACCAAAACTCTCTCTGTCCTCACACCCTTTGACTCACCGTGTCTGCAGCTTACGGATGGTTTCCTCATCCTGTCTGGCATGCCTCTCGTCTTCCAAAGCGTGCTCCAGTTGACCATACATGTCTTCTAGCTCATGGACCCTCTGCAGGTACTGCTCCAGCTCAGTGGACTTCTCAGCCAGGTTTTTCTCAATCTGCTGCCGCACCTTTAAAACCAGGAAATACAGAAGTATACTTCACCTGGAATTCTAAATCAGTACTCATAAGATACATTTGTATGTGTTTACACACCACTCTGCATTTAATCATTAGATAATATTCATCTGTGGCTCTTCCTCAGTGTGTCTTTTGTCCCGTCTCCCTCACCTCACCCTCAATTGGTTGTGGCAGATGGCCGCCCCTCCCTGAGCCTGGTTTTGCTGGATATTTCTTCCTGTTAAAAGGGAGTTTTTCCTTCCCACTGTTGCCAAAGAGCTTGCTCATAGAGGATCGTCTAATTTACAGGGTCTTCTCTCTTATTGTCCGGTCTTTACCTTGCAATATAAAGCGCCTTGAGGGGACTGTAATGATTTGGTGCTATATTAAAAAAATGGACTTGACTTCAATTAAGCGTTAAGAGTTTGTATTTTGGTTACATCTCGTAAATGCCACAACAGATGCACATATCTAAAGTACTCTTGTCACAATTAATCAGCATCTCCCTGGAAACCCAAGTTTGATATTTAAAGACGTGTAAAATAAAAAGACATAGACAGATGTAACCTAAAACCTCAGTCAGAGATAACTGCTATCACAACTGTTATCAGCTCTCTGTAAACTCAGGCTTCCTGCTCCAAGTGCGTTCACATAAAAGAGGGCTGATTACTCCCATCAGAGACATCATCAGAGGAACAGGTGACATTGCTATAAAGAAATATAACAGAAAGCTGATAGTTATCAGTTATTCTATGTAAACTCAGGCTTTCTGTTTCAGGCTCTCGCTGCTTTCACATAAAAAGGGCCTGCCTCCATTCAGAGACAGGAACAGGTGACAGCAAAGAAATATAACAGCAAAATATGACAGAAAAATCAGCCTTGTGAGTTCATAAGTTAATATTTATTCTAGCAGTCTTTACGTCCTGAGTGCTGATGCTTATTTCTAATAATGAGGATACATTTTAAGTGGATTGTGACACTGTCCCATAGCCTTCTGATGGAGAGCTGTAAAACACTTTAGTTTGTGATCAGATTGACATATTTTCTGTTGACTGAATATTGTTGTTGTTCAATAGCCTTGAAAAGGCTGCTGTATTATCCAAATCCCACTTGGAGCTTATTGATGGGAGAAGACTCAGTGAAACCATTTGAGAGTCACCTTTGAGCCCAACATACCTCACTAACACATTAACACTGCTTGATATAACACCTCTGGGCTCAGGAGTTTATGAATTAGCACACACAGTCTTTATCGGCAGTTTTAATAATCAACTGATTAATGGACCAGCAGGATTGATCAGCAGAAAGAGTTTTAACTCATTAGTTGAGATATTCCTGAGCAAACGCTAAAAACCTCAAGCTATTCTCTGTGGGTAGCTCAGCTGGTGTGTATGAGTGTGTGAGAGAGAAAGTGGAGTTAAGTGAAGTGCTGTTACAACCAACTCAAAACAAGTAATGTATTAATTATGAATTTTTTTTTTTTTTATCTATTCAAACACAATTTATAGGATAAAAAATTAAGACTATTGATCTTGTGGTTGTAAAATTACAATATGAAGGTGTTGAATGCGATGTGTATACACTGGGTGTACTGTTTGAATTAGTTGTGTTGAACTACTGTAATTTGTATAAGTAAGAAATACAAATCAGTCTCTTAAAATCACTAAGTGGGACTTCCAAGAGCAGAACTGTGACTAAGGCTGTTAAACATCTCTCTGCCATTTCACCACATCCATGCTGTGCAGCAAGCATGTCAAGATGTTATCCGCGGCAGTCAAGCACAGAAAAGGGGTCTCGTTCACAAACAAGTGTTTGTAAGTAAGAAAGAAAACACCATCAGTGTTCGCTGAGACTATGAGTGTTAGCTCATAGACACTTGTTAACCACACACTATGTTCTTAAATGTGCTGGAAACAAGCATAACATCCATTAAAATCTCTTCAAATTGCTGCTCAAGACTCTGCAGACGCTTTTTGTTTTGTGTTTATTTCAGCAGCTCCTCTCAGTTTCCATATTTAACAAGTTTATGTCAGATTAAAATGAATGAATTATGTCATAGCAAAACACAATGTTGCATGAAAATTGTTCCGACTTACCCATTATTACATGCTCTCAGTAATAAAGTGATATAAATAAATTTGCAGCCTGATGATTGAGAATTAATGTCCCGGCATATAAAGTAAGCACAGTATTTGGCCCGCCCATCTGCCCGCCTATCCATCCCTCCCACGGGGGGGCTGGAGTGTATCCCAGCTACTATAGGGCGAGAGTTGGGGTACACCCTGGACAGGTCTAATCACAGTCTGTCACAGGGCTAACACAGAGAGACAGACAACCAGTCGCGCTCATATTCACATGTATGGGCAATTTAGAATAATCAATTAACCTAAGCCCACTATCTGCATGTCAATGGAGTGGGAGGAAGTCAGAGTTCCTGGAGAGAATCCACACAAACGTGGGAAGAATATGCAAACTCCACACAAAAAGGCCCCGGCCAGATGGTGGGTACTAACTCAGGAACTCTGGTAGTGTTTGACTTTGCTTATTTTTTGTTTGATCTGTAATAGTACTGAAGGCTACATAGGGAGTATGCAGTGCTAATATTGCTATCATTTGAATGTGACACTTCAACTATGGAGGCCACCATTGATGACATTTGCACATATCTACTACTGATGTTTCAATACATATCTCAGATAACAGACCAAAGACTGAGTGGAATTCCACAGACTAATCAGAGGTTTGTGGTAATGGTTCAGAGGGAATGTGTGTGCACAAAAAAGTCAACGTATGACAACTGGCACTCTACTACATGTTATGTCATGCAGATGAAAAGAAGTGACAGACCATTTTTTCTCTCTCCAGATCCCTCCTGTAGCGGTCCTGGAGCTCAGTTTGGGTCTGAAGGCGTCTTTTCTCTTCTTCTGCTGCGTTAGTCGCTGCCTCCTCCAGAGCCTAGCCAAAACAACAACAGACACGCCCAAAATGTTTTTAATATTTTCCTTTTTTTGAAGAGTGGATTAAAGCCTTATGTGAAATCAGACATTTCACACCCTTGTAGTGTCAGGCTAAAAAGCCTGTTTGGTGGCATTACGTGATATAACCAGGGTTTAGAAAAGCTACACTGCTGAAAATATTAAGGTCCTTGTAAGGAAGAGGACTTCCTTACTACATTTATTTATATTATCTGTATAGCACTTTAGAGCACACCTTTCACTTTATTAAAAGCACCTTATCAAGCACTTTATTTAGCATTGCGCTTTAAGCATAGATTTGCACAGTAAAACATTTGCACACAAGAAGTTTAATTATTTATTGACTATTTATTGGGAATGTTAAAATCAGTTGGTAGCCTTGTTTCAGGTCCTGCACAGCTGCTCCTCATCAAGGAATGTGGTGGTCGTCTGTGAGGAGAAAGGAATGGTTTGAGATTGTGATTAAGGTTTACCAGTAAGGAAAACTAATGCAAGTGTGTGTGGGGAAATCTAGAAATAAAAGTGGTGCAAATAAGTGTTTGTAAGACATGATGAGTCACCTTTCTTGCCTGTGTCCTCTTCAGGTGTTTGGGCAAATGTTTCCCCAGGGGTCCAGACACCATTTAAAGGTTCCAGGAGAGACCATGGGTTAAGAGAGTGTGGTCAATCTGTGTGCTGGGGTTTTATATAATATTGGGTTTGGTGTAGGTTTAAAGTGTTAAATATTATATAACTTATAACTTACTTACAAAAATTTGCCTGAAAGTGGGATAATGGTTTAGTCTCTGACAGCTGAACATATTTAAGGCTGCCAGTTGTCATTAGAGGGGATTGTGCTGTGAAGAAGCTCGAGAATTTAATTGTTGTAAGGAGAGCTGAGTAGCAAATAAATACTTGTTATTCCACTGCACTTGCCTTTGTCCATCTCACTGTGTTTCCAGCCGCTAACGGCCGCCCTGTTAGTCCTAGAGATGTAATACAGCCAAAAAAAAAAGCCTGAAATTTTGAAAACTGACATCTTCCTTCTTTTGCAAAAGCAACTACATATATGGAATATGTGCTGTGGGTATAAAATAATAATGACATAAAACAAGATCAAGTATAGACTTCATCCTTTACTTAAAATTAAAATAACACAATGGAAAAGTTACCTACTTAATAACTCTGGCTTTACCTTTGATTCACTCCTTGAACCTGAACCAACCAATCATCAGTCATCATTATTAATGAGTCATGCTACAGCCCAACTCGACACACTGGAGGGAACGATATTAATTTGGCAAAGTTTCCAGTGTTTTCAAAGAAAAATCCATCTAGAGCGAACATTGATGGCCAGTTTGTGTTTTGCTTTGAAAAAAATAAATAAATTAAGATGTCCAGACCTTGGCGTCCTCTCAGCTATGGCCGTAATTGAAGTATTTAATGTGCACAGATGGGTTTCTCCTTAAAGTATCATCATTTTGAAACATATCGCTAACTGAAATCTAGTTGGGAGATAAATGATTCTGCAGTAAAGGTTAGGGATTGGCTAAAAGTCAAGCAGAACTGTAGCTCTTTTAATTTAATTTTCCTTTCTAAAGCCTGGTAATTATATCTTTTATGTTTTATTTTGTTTTTAGTGCCTTGTAGTTTTATGAAACTACTGTGTATACAAAAGGTTAGCTTGGGAAGAGAAGTGAAAAGTAATAACAGCTATAAACTGTGCAGCACTTCAGTTTCATGCTCCATTTTGAAACTGGCAAACTAGATCATCACTTTTAAATAAACTTGAAATTTAAAAGCCACGTTAAAAAGCAGCTTCTCTATTTTAAAAACCACAGAATGAAAAAAGGAAAAAAAAAAATACAAACAAACAATGAAACTGGTGCGCGGACGCAGTTTCAGCAAAGACCTGTTAGGGGGAATTGCTGCATGTTTAATTTTAGTTTTCAGACTGTGGTTTGTAATAAACTGAAATGAATGCGCTGTCTCTGAATAGGTATGCAAATGTAACACCAGCAGCACTCTATGAAGGCAAATTGAGCACGAAGTAATACACACTGCAATCATTTTTCCTGCAGAGTTCAGAGTTTTTGGAATAAGAAACGTATTACCATTGCGGTTGCATTGTTAATTTTTGTTGTTGTTGTTTTTATTAGAAAAAAAAAATAGAAGAAGACTACTAGGTATCCTCTCATGACCTTCCATATTTATCTGGGTCTATGTAACCATTACAGTTAAAGCAAGAATAACTGTACTGTATGTTGTTTTAGCCTGCAAAGAAAACCATATTATGAAAATATAAGTACATGCACAGGTCTAACATTTCAATGACTCAGGTTTAATGTAATTTTTTTTTAAACACTAAATACATTGCAATGTGTGTGTGCGTGCGTATGTGTATATACATAAATACACGTATGTATGCATGCATGTATGTATGCAATAATATAAGAAAGTATTGATAGCGTCTCAACTGATTCTCATTATTTCTCTCACCTTCTAGGATGATCTTGGTTGGTTAATCAATGCGTCATGACTCTGCCATGCATCCATGTTATTGCTGATTGCTAAAATCTCAATTTAAAAACAAACAAAATGAAGAACTGAAATAGACTAACACAATGGAGTTGGCACAGCGCTGCAGCACTGATTTACAACACAAGTCATATAAACACAAAATGTGTAAATACTGCTGCCTGCCAGTGCTACCGCTGACCATCCTTGTCGATTCACACACAATATCAACTTGAAAATCTTGCCTAGTTCTCGGCTTATCGTGCTCACAGAGTTGTGTTTCCACAGTACCTGCACGGCAAGTTGATGACAATACCCATCAGGATTTTATGGCTGATAAATAATCAGCATTTCAGACAATGGTAGGCATGCTAGCCCATTACTTCACATACTGGAATCGTATTTGACTATTTTTTTAACATTGATAACATGAAGATTAAAAAGATTTATATAGCGCCAATTTTAAAACAAAATGTTGCCTCAAGGCACATTCTAAGATACAGTACTGCACATTAGAAAGAAACCCCAACCATCACTAGGCCCCCTATCAGAAAGCTCTTGGTAACAGTGGGAAGGAAAAACTCCCTTTTAAAATAGGAGGAAACCTCAGCCACTTGCTAAACACACCCGGCAAACAAGTGTGATGAGGTTTGATTTGCACTTTGTCACCATGAGTCTTCCTTTTAGATTTAGAGAAGGGAAAATGTTGAGTGTAGGCTACACGTTTTGTTGCTTGTTTCAAGACATTTTCCTCATTTAACTTTCTGAATGACACAGTTATAAAATACAACACAGGTTACTGTCAATGTGGAATTGCAGGCAGCTGTTGAAACCAGACATTTGATAAAATGTTATCAGGAGCCAAAGCAGGTTTGGTGCATCCAGATGTTTCTAGAGGTCCCTGAATTTATTACAAACTGCAGCATC
>VURO01044475.1:0-11655 GCA_015108175.1 Pelvicachromis taeniatus | reverse complement strand
GTGCCGTACGAATTAGCGCGAAAAAGAGACTAGATTAGCAAGCTGGCTTTGGCTGGCCCTGTACCCATATCTGCAGCAGGTCTCCAAGGTGAACAGCCTCTGGCATGTTAGAACAAGGCAGCTAAGGGAAGTCGGCAAGTCAGATCCATAACTTCAGGATAAGGATTGGCTCTAGGGGCTGGGTCAGTCGGGCGGCGGTGCGCGGCCCACTTTGCGGTGCTGGTGGAGCAGTCGCTCCGTTGCCCCCGCAAGGCGGGCCGTGCACCACAGCTACTAGCAACTAGCCCCGCTAGCGCACCTAGCCCCGCTAGCGCACCTAGCCCCGCTAGCGCACCTAGCCCCGCTAGCGCTACTAGCCCGCTAGCGCACCTGCGGTAGTCTGGTGCAGCTAATGTATGAACAAAATATGATTTTTTTCATAAATTTCAAGTTGTGCGGCTAATATTCAGGTGCGCTCTGTAGTCCGGAAAATACAATAAGTACGTTTTTAAGAATAAAGCGGAAAGAAAAAATGCTTCTCAGAATGTTTGTGATTCCCACTACATAACAGGTGACAGACAGCAGGAACAGCAAAACGACGAGATTACAAGTATGAATGCAATCTGACATACGCCGCCATGCAACAAAAACATATCAAATATTAAAGAAATTTGAGTCTATTTTCAACTACTTCAAATGTTTAAAGATGGGGAAGAACTCACTGCACCCACCCTCCAACCATCCTAATGTGTCATCCAACTTTAGGTCAACACGCTTGCCCTCGCTGAGGTGCCGTGAGATGACTGGCCGGTTTCCCCTGTAGTCTGCGACAGTGCCAGTATAAAGCTCTCCATCTGAGAAACATGACATCATTTAACATAATATTGAAGGGCAACACAACAAAAATATAGTAGACCATGCTTTGTAGCTATTGGCAGGTTTCCTCAGGCACTGGGGTTTGTGTGCATACACATCACTCCATCTGTAATCATGACAGCTAGAAAAATTTTCAATGATTTTTTGAAGCATCCTCAATCATCCAAGTAAATCCCAAAAAGTTGATTTTGTATTGTATTGATGTTTTGTTGTTGGACTTCTGTGCAAACCACAGTTTGGCCATAACGAACACCATGTTCGGACATAAGAGTGTCCATAGGTGCACGTGGCACCAGGACGCTCTAGGCCGCAGGTCGATTTTCTAATCGTAGCACCAGACCTAAGGCCATATGTTCTGGACACTCAGGTAAAGAGAGGGACTGAGCTGTCAACTGATCACCACCTGGTGGTGAGTTGGATTAGGTAGCGGGGGAGGACGCTGGACAGACCTGGTACGCCTAAACGTACAGTGAGGGTGTGCTGGGAACGCCTAGCAGAGGCCCCAGTCCGTGAGATCTTCAACGCACACCTCCGGCAGAGCTTCAACAGCATTCTGAGGGAGACTGGGGACATTGAGTCTGAATGGACCATGTTCAGCATCTCCATTGCTGAAGCCGCTGCACTGAGCTGCGGCTGTAAGGTGGTTGGTGCCTGTTGTGGTGGTAACCACCAAACAAATAGTGGACACCAGAGGTGAGGGGAGCCACCAAGCTGAAGAAGGAGTTCTCTCGAGCTGACCCGCCACAATCTCTGGGGGCGAGGTCACTGAGACAGTTAAACAACTCCTTGCATGTCCCACCGGGGAGGAGGCCCCGGGGCAGACCCAGGACACGCTGGAGAGATTCTATCTCTCGGCTGGCCTGGGAACGCCTTGGTGTTCCCCCAGACGAGGTGGAGGAGGTGGCTGGGGAGAGGGAGGTCTGGGCTTCTCTGCTTGGGACCCGGCCCCGGATAAGTGGAAGAAGATGGATGAATGGATGGATGGTATTGTTAAAATGGTTCCACTTCACACAGTAGAATCATGTTAATAATCCATTGGCTTACGATCACCAAGATCATTTATTAGTCGCCCTATAGCTTACAAGTGTGGTGTGTGCTATCAACATGCAGAAAGTATTTGATTAAGATTTAAAACGTCATGTCACATTTGACCTCTGATCTTCTTCAAGGTCAATAGACTGATCTGAAGGTCAAAGTGCTAATGCTATATGAAGCTATTTAAAGCTAGGGTTCTTACTGCCATTGTTTGTATAACTATTCCTGAAGAGCAATTAAAAAATTACAAGAAAAGTTGGAACAAGGTTCACACAGTGTTGACAGAGTTTAGACTGTGATGAAGGATAATGGTGGTCACAGCAAACACCGATTCAGCTGTAGCCTGTAAATAATAAGCTCTGCAAGAACCATTACTACCCAGGTTAACTTAAAAACAGCTTGTGTTTGAATTCATCACAAGTGCTTAATGCTGTGAATTCCCCAATAAATCCTGCAGCCGTGCAATCCTGCAATTTGCACCAGCCGGAGACAGGACAGGAATAACTGGGACAGGGACAGGATAGGGATAACTGGGACAGGGACAGGATAGGGATAACTGGGACAGGGACAGGACAGGGATAACTGGGACAGGGACAGGACAGGGATAACTGGGACAGGAACAGGACAGGGATAACTGGGACAAGAACAGGACAGGGATAACTGGGACAAGAACAGGACAGGGATAACTGGGACAAGAACAGGACAGGGATAACTGGGACAAGAACAGGACAGGAATAACTGGGGTAGGGACAGGACAGGGATAACTGGGACAAGAACAGGACAGGAATAACTGGGACAAGAACAGGACAGGGATAACTGGGACAAGAACAGGACAGGGATAACTGGGATAGGGACAGGATAGGGATAACTGGGACAAGAACAGGACAGGGATAACTGGGATAGGGACAGGATAGGGATAACTGGGAGACACCAAAATAGAGAGAGTTGTAATAATCCAGTCATGTTGTGGCATCATGTCCTCACCTACAACGATAGCCGTATTGCGTTGATAAGGGTCATAGGGGCATCGACCTCTTCCTTCATCAGGCTTGAGGCTCATTGTTAATGTGTCAGTGTTCTGGGAAGACCAGGAGAAAAAGTCAAGCTGCTGCTGAAGTGAATGCTAAATGGAAGCACTCGAACATATCTACTCCATCCCATACTTTTCAACAAACAAACATACAAAAAGGAAAATTCTGGCTTTTTTTGTATCAATGTTAGGTTCAAATCAGTAAACGGTGAGTAATGTCGTAATACTGTCACAGTGTTAAACAAACTAACTACTTACGATATAGGTGCAGCGTGGACTGAAGGCGAACGTCCCACAGGCGTAGATGTGAGTGGTGTTCAGAAACTGCAGTACACGTATGAAATTGGGACAGTCAGCCTAGCAACAAAAAAACAGAAAGAAAAAAGGGCTTAGTTTCACATTTCAACAAAACCAACTTATGTCAAACTGTTAACTGTTTGTCTAAATCAGGACCTGTTGGTTCAGCTTCACACATTCTCATGGTTCACCAACAAATACATCCAAACTCAGCCTAACACCTACCATTTTCTTTCCCTTCATGGAGCACTGTTGAAGGTCTTCATCTGAAGGAGTCCAGTCCAGCTGAGAGAAGAGGAGAGGGTCAAGCTCATTGAAATCTTCACATGGTTGTTAACCACAGCCTACGCTTTGTGTGCAGGGAGGCAGTGATGATGGAAGACAACGCAGCATGTGCTAGAACAAGATTGCACTTCTTTTTTTAAACACACCAAAAGCAGGTACCACTACTACAAGTTTTATTTAACCCACTTCGTGATTGTCCAAATGATCAGAAAGACCTTTAGAGATTCATTTAGCAATTAAAAAAAAAACTCCTTCGACATAATAAAAAGTGACTTAAATAGTAAATCAAACAGAAACTGTTAAAATGCTTTCACTTTTTTACTGTGCCATTATTGCAAACTGTGACACTGAACATTTGAGGTACACAAATGTCAGACTAAGTCATACTGGACATACTCCCTAGTCCAGAGACTGGATCATGCGCCAATAGGTGGCAAGCATCGCTTACAGAGAAGTACACGAGGAGGGGGAGTTCCACAAATGTACGTTTTTTTAAAAAAAAGCACCGCTGATAGTGAAGCAGTGATTGTTCTGTGTTACAGACATAGAAAGCTGAAGACACACAGCCAAGTAGTCCTCGCTGTTATACTTCTTTGAAGTCCACCAGCAGAGTACATGCATGGTACTCTTAAAAGAATTGGCAGGCACGTGGACATCTGTTTAGAGCCTTGCACTCAGTCTGATGTAGAAACTCCTAACAGAGACCATCCGATAGGAAAACCACGGCATTTGCATAATCTTGCATAATCTCAAGTGACTTTATTTCAATATGCATAAGTGTGCATCAGTCAACCGTCAGCCCCTACCTTGTTCCTTAGTATGATGTTGTCCTTGTGGCTAACATTCAGTGCTAACACTGAGTCCCGGGCTCCGACATATAAGATGTCCCCATCTTCACTGAGCAGCAGGGTGGTGGTGTTGCTGACATTGTGGCTGTTGAAGCGGAGGAGACGTCTCCCAGGACTATCTGTTATCAAGCAGCAGTCCATATTGGAATAAAGCACTTTCAGATGAAACATCCACAGATAACTAAAAGGATCCAGATATTAGCAGGAGTGAGCTGGCTGCTGGACAGAGGATTAACTGTTTAATCCAATTCAATTCAATGTTATTTATATAGCGCCAAATCACAACAACAGTTGCCTCAAGGCGCTTTACATTGTAAGGTAGACCCTACAATAATACATAGAGTGAAAAACCCAACAATCATATGACCCCCTATGAGCAAGCACTTTGGCGACAGTGGGAAGGAAAAACTCCCTTTTAACAGGAAGAAACCTCCGGCAGAACCAGGCTCAGGGAGGGGCGGGGCCATCTCTGGTCTGATGAGCATTCAGGCCAAAGATTTCACTCTTTGGCCTGAATGCTAAGTGCCATATCTGGAGGATACTCTGGAGGCACTGCTTGTCACCTGGCCACTATGATCTATCACTTCACTATCAGTGAAGCCCATTAGTGGCTGCATCACGCTGTGGAGATGTTTCTCACCATCAGGAACTAGGGGACTAGTCAGGATCAGCGGCTAGATGAATGCATCATACATCGGTAATGATAACCTGCCCCAGAGGTTAAAAATGTGGGTACCAATCCTAAGCACACAGCCAAGATAACAAAGGAGCAGCTACTGTGTCGACGTTCCTGAGTGATCCGACCAGAACCCAGACTGAACGTCTCTGAAGACATCTGACAATGGCTGTGCGCTGATACTATTTATGTTCATTATTTTTTATACACTTGTAAGAATTTCAAGTTTTACTTTGTCAATATGGGTATTGTGTGTAGAATAGTGGGGCAAAAATGAACTAGTTTTGGAGTCTGTCACAGGACAAAATGTGAAACAAGCAAAGAGCTGTGAACACTTTCCCACCGTACATGCAGTGGTCCATACACCGTGGTCCACCATGGTCCATACACCGTGGATCCATCCACCGTGTATGATCCACGGTGGATCCATAAACGGTGTATCCATACACCGTGGTCCATCCACCGTGGATCATCCACGGTGGATCCATAAACGGTGTATCCATACACCGTGGATCATCCACCGTGGATCCATACTCCGTGTATATATACACGGAGTATGGATGGATGGATATGGATGTGTATATATATATATATATATATATATATATATATATATATATATATATATATATATACACACACACCGTGTATCCATACACCGTGTATGCATGTGTATATATATATATATATACACACGTGGATCATCCACAGTGGATCCATACACCGTGGATCATCCACAGTGGATCCATACACCGTGGATCATCCACAGTGGATCCATACACCGATACACCGTGGATCCATACACCGTGGATCCATACACCGTGGATCCATACACCGTGGATCATCCACAGTGGATCCATACACCGTGGATCATACACAGTGGATCCATACACCGTGGATCATACACAGTGGATCCATACACCGTGGATCATACACAGTGGATCCATACACCGTGGATCATCCACAGTGGATCCATACACCGTGGATCATCCACAGTGGATCCATACACCGTGGATCCATACACCGTGGATCCATACACCGTGGATCATCCACAGTGGATCCATACACCGATACACCGTGGATCCATACACCGTGGATCCATACACCCCATCTAACGTCATAACAGCTAAATTTGTGTTTCCCAGTTAATTTGACACGAATCAGGTTTTTCATTATGAACTCTCCCATTCAGCGTAGCATTATTTTGCCTTTTTTCATTTATGAGGTTTCAGCACAATATTTGTATACAACAATCCATTTCATACATATGAGAGCGAACAACAGCATCACTGTGATTTGTTCTATCCCCAATACATTTAAATGAACCGACACGATAAAGGGGGTGAAAATGCACGTGGTGTTTCAAAGGCTTCACTCACCCACGGGGAAGGAGACTCTGGGGGTCAGTCTTGTCGCACATGGGCACAGAAAACCCAGCAAGGCCAGCGCGAGTGGCAGCAGGTTGGGCTTCTCCATCACCGCAGGAGTACTGGAGCCTGGCCTCACTTACATGGAAGGGGCAGCAGTCTGAAGCTCACACGTGCTCTCTACAGGAGACCACCACGCCATCTGAGACACATGCACACAGTTACCGTACAGCGCTAACCAATCACTCATGTTGGGGAGTTTGTGTAACCAGTGTTTCCGTCACTAAGCATTAAAGTGTCCCATTCAAAGCAGAGACACGAGCACAGCTACACGCAGGGACACGAGGAGGGACACGGCTCCGTGAACGCGTCGCTGTGTTTTGTTTGTTCAGCTGTGTCTCTGTTTCCCGCTGTGATGAAGAGTCACGGCTCAGGCAGCGGGGTGAGCCTCAACAGGCGCCTCGACTTATCCACGACGTGGACGTTAAAAAAAAACCCCGTGTACCTGAAGATGAGCTCCACGGTAACCCCGGGACAGACGTGGACACTCAGGCTGGTCCTCAGCACAGCTCGCAGTTTCACAGATTACTGTTAGGGCGTTTGGGGGAGCGATGCTGTGACCATAGTTTCTGCGTGGGCAATGTAACGCAGCACTAAGTAACTATTGTAGAAAAACTTAGAGACCGACAACACAGAAGACAGAAAAGTCGCCTTACGTTCGCTCTGCTTTCCGTGTTCCTCCAACATGTTGTCGACCCACTCACGGCTCAGTAAACACTCCGCGGAAACCGCGAGGAGAAAACGCTGACCGTGGTGGAGCCTCCACTATAACAACAAAGCCCCACAGCCTCCTCCCATTCGGAGATCTGGGAAGCCCCGGCCTCCACCTGCAGGGCAGCATGCACACTACAACCGTACGAGCACCAGGAGCTCCCCCCGGGGACAATTCGGTCGGTTCAAGCTGTGCATACCCGGGCTGTGGGCCACTGCTGACACGTGAGGGCCACTTTAGTGTTCAGGTAGTCCAAAACAAAGTAACAAGAAAACAGCCACAAATGTTTCTGAAAATGTTAAATATTGTTTAAGAAGCCAAAAGTGAACACAGGTAGTTTTCCTCCCTCTGAACCGAAGCCTTTCATTGGACGACCAAACGCAGACATGAGTTTGTGACGCTGTCACTACCTCAGCCTCGGCATGGTCGGACTCATGTCGCCTTCATCTTAAGAACTTTTAACATTGCACTCAACAACACACAAATCCTCCCTAACAAGAAAGGTCAAGTGGCCCCCGGCCCCCCCTGCTCTATACAGGTGGTAGAGCGGGTCACCTCGTCACCGGAAGGTCGGTGGTTCGATCCCAGGCTCCTCCAGTCTACATGCCAAGTATCCTCGGGCAAGATACTAACCCCATGTTTGCCTACTGGTGATGTCAGAGGGCCCGGTGGCGCCAGTGTTCGGCAGCCTCGCCTCTGTCAGTGCGCCCCAGGGCAGCTGTGGCTACAATGTAGCTGCCATCACCTGTGTGTGAATGTGTGAATGACTGATTGTAGTGTAAAGCGCTGTGGGGTCCTTAGGGACTAAGTAAAGCGCTATACAGATGCAGGCCGTTTACCTGACCGATGACCAACAGGTTACTTGTTTGTTTTGCAGCGTCTCATGTCTTTGAGATGAGTGAACAAACAAAACAAACACAACAACAAACCAAAAAGCAGAATCCTGACAGAAAACCAGTGTGTAGGACAGTGTGTGAGCATGACCACACCACACACACTGTTCTTTACTGTAACGTCGTCACAGCACGCTGGATCAACACGGTGACCCTGCACTGATGACGCTTTTCAAACTTTAAACAACACAAAGTTTGTCTACGTTTGTTTTGCAGCACGTTTAACAATATAAATAAACACAATGTTACATGTTCAGATCCAGCATGTTATTTAAAATCACGAGAACTTGTAAACTTTAAGTTTCCAGCTCATCAAACACCACCGAGCATCCTCACCTTTGAACATAACTGCTCTTCTTCCTCTCCCGTCTTTCTTATCTTTCTCCATCTTTGAGTGAAGTTAGCTCGTTCTTCTCTCTCCCTGTGAAACACAGGAGCTGCACCTTTAGCTGCAACACACGGTGACACACACACGGTGACACAAACTGCACACACACACACTTCACTCTAGATGTTGAAATATCACAGCCGCGACACATGGACATCCAGTGTTGCACAATATTCCTATGACCAGAGTCTTTACAGTAGAACAAGATTAAGATAATATGTGAAAATATTTGCAGAAACAAAATGTAATACACTTTGTAGCCAAAAGTATCCACTCACCCACCCAAACCACTGAATGTAGGTGTCCCTATTACTTCCATGGCCACAGGTGTATACAATCAAGCACCTACGCATGCACACGTGCAGACTGCACACCAGGTTTTCACCAGTTACTATCTTTAAAGAGCATAACCGGTGAAATCAATTACAATCAATCACGATATGCCATTTATATGACAACAAGACTCCTTATTAAAAGCACTTTCAGTGCACTTACTTGAGTTCAAATGCAGGATATCTCAGGCTCTGCTACACAGAGAAGTAACGAGTAACTTGCTGTGTACACGTCAGTAGTGTATGCATGGCGTCCAACAAAACAAGGCTTCCATTATGTCTTCAACCAACTGATGTTCCTTTTGTTCCAATAGCTTAGCTGAACAACATATCTGTACTTTTTTACCCAACATAACAAAGCTGGTGTATTAGCTCGGTATATGAACACAACATGTGACGTGTTTTTAAAGGATGTCATAGTTAGTTGTAATAAAAGCCACGAACATAGTTGGCGTGAGGTCAACATGTGTCACGTGTGGACGTACCTTTGGTTGGGACGCTCACCTTTTTCTTGATTTCTATCCTGATGCTTTGCTGAAGAATCTTGATCTGATGTCCGGCTCCAAAATCACTTGTAGACTCCGTCATACACAGACCAGGTGTAGCTGCAGAATTAGTCAAACCACTCTGATGTGACCAACAACATGCAGCTGTTTGCTCTCCGACACAATGCATTTATTAGCTGCATTTGAAGCTTCTTTGCTGATCTATTCAACCGTCATGTCCCAGCACTACATACAGTGTAAGCATAGATTACTATTTAGCAGTTTTCCCAGCGCTAACATAGTGTCCAAGCCACAGCATGTGAAATTAGTGTTCTTCAGTATAAGTCACAGGCTTCACTGTGAGTGCAGCAGTGGGTAAGATGGCTAATGAGGAGAAAAGAAGATTGGGGAGGATTATCAGTGACCTGGAAACGGCCATGTGGTAACAGACTGGATGCCTCTCAGTATCAAACATGAAGGTGTTAAGACAAGTGTAGCAAAAGTTTGTGAGCCCTTTGAGATTTTCCATATTTTTGCAGAAATATGACCTGAAACATTGATTAATTTATAAGTCAGAAGGAGAACCTAATTAATGGATGATATGTGGTAAAAAAAAGAAGAATTCTGAAGACGTCAGTAAAAAGATTTAGCACACTGGAAAAGGGTACAAAGCACCTCTGAAGAGTTTGGATACAAAGTCCACATGTCAAGATCAACAGTTACCCTCAGGAGTGATCGACCACCAAGAGTAAAACGTTTAATATTCTACAAAGTAACCTTAGCACGGCGTCAGATCCTCTCTGGTGGTGGCTGACGCTGCTTCGCTCATTGTAGAAACAGAGTTGGTAACATTGTGGCGGCTGGGGTGCTAGAAAAAATCAGCAAAATAACTGAAATTTACCATCAGGTAAAAATACGCATTTTCATTACTTATGAAAAAATAAGTAATGAAATTTTCCATATTTTTACTGGATAATAAATGAAAATAGAGTTGTTTTATGTCAAAATCTTGTACTTTGATTCCATAATTAATAACATAATTTACCACCTATAAAAAAGTTATTGTAATAATAATTACTGTTAATTACAGTTCTAATCAGCTACACACTGGTGGATGTGAATATCAAAAGAATTGCGCTTAATAAAACACTAACTTTACTTTGTGTAACAACATGATAATCCTGCCATAATCAAACATTTATACTGTTCACTTTACTATGTTTGTCCTTAAAAGCATTTTAAAGGCACAACAATCCGCTGCCGTATGTAATCGTGTCATTTTCAGTTAGAACTCCAAACAGAGAGAAGAAGAATGATGAGATTCTGTTTTACAGCGATTACTCACGTCACGCATTACTTACTTCCTGGGCCTGAACATTTCATTCTGCTAACAAGTAGACCAAAGCAGAAAACTTCTAACAATTTGTTTTGAAAAACAAATATATTTTGTTCAAATGGCTTTTATTGAGCTATAAACAACAAAGAGAATTGAAATGAAAAACATCTGGCGATTAAACCAGGAGTCCCGCTGAGCGAGGCACGTTTTCCTGCACAAGCCCACAGATGCTACATGGACTGGCTCTTATACAGGGTTTCTCTACTCTGAGCGTTCAAAGCACTTTACACAACTTGGACATTCACCCATCCACACAAGTGCTTTTTGTTGTCTGTGCTGTTTCTAAGTGCGTACTAGTTGACGTTCGCTATGAAAGTGTCACAACGGCCGCCGGCAGGTTAGCTAAACAAGAACTCTTAATGCGAGACACGACAGAGGCAGTGATGAAAGTTATAGTGCTTTATTTACAGATTGGTGAAAGAAACGTGGCGGTGATCGGCGTGGGTGAACGGGTTCGAGGGGCAGGCCGGGTGGGTCTGGAAGAGAGAGTTACTCAGGTTAGAAAGGGGTTGGTGCCGGTTGGTAGAGAGGCAGTGGGTCTGACTAGGCGGCTTACTGGTGGTGGGAATTGCTGGGTCCTGGGAGGGGGGAGGCGATGGTTCTGGTGGAGTGCGGACTGAGGAGGGCTGGTCGGATGTTCCTGAGGCTGAAGGCTGGTAGTTGGAGGGCAGGCAGGGTGAAGTACCGAGGGTCCTCCAGAGAGTTGAGAGGGGAGCCAGAATTCCAGGAGTGGGTCAGGTCCGGGTCGTGAAATCTCCGAGCGAGGCTGGAACGGATGACAAAAGGTCAGTAGCAATATCAGAGAATAGAATCGAGACATAGGCCTGGTACCAACATTGGGTAGTTGACGAACTGGCGGTGATGAGGAGTCCGGGTGGAGCTTAAAAGCCCTGCCTGATTGCCCCAAATCAGCCTCAGGTGTGCCTGCTTACAGAGGAAAGGATGGCTCCGCCCAGTGGTGTCTCTCAGCCACACCCCCAGATCATGACAGGTGTA
>VURO01044467.1:9218-27392 GCA_015108175.1 Pelvicachromis taeniatus | reverse complement strand
AAAGCTACAAGTGTACAAACTCATCAACTGATTCAAACCACAGTAAAAAAAAAAACAAAAAAAAAACTCTAGGTGTAAAACTCTTGAAATATAAGAATAATATTATTAAAAAACTTGCATATCTTAAAATCTTTGCAATCTGAAAATAACTTTCTCCATCGTCTGCATGTGTTTTTTTAATTAAATAAAAGTTGCTGTATTCTTGCTAATTAGCCTAGCTTCTCTGAGGTACAGGTGCAGGATTGTCTATAAAACAAATACGATGCCTCCATTACAGCTGCTGAAGTTTCTTTAGCACAATTTAATACAGTTCCTCCTACATTACCTCAATATTAAACTCTTGATTCTTGGTCCAAAACTATATTATCAGTCTCCTTCCACCAGAATTGTGATTTGGATATATTGACACATTATTTCACCTTCAAATGCTTCATGAACCTGTAGAAAGCTCCGCTGCCTAAGAGGGAAACTGTCCAAGTTCCAGGGTGCAGTCCAAAAAAATTGTGATCTGTCTCCATTAATGTCTTTTATTATTATATGTTTATTCTTGTGCTTATTACTCTCCCATTGTTTAAGTCTTTATGCTGTCTTGTAAGGTTTACGAGTTCATTAGTCACTTTAAGTAGTCTGTAGTGCATTATCCTCAGTGAAGAGTGACTGAATATAAACTGAGTGTTTGAATGGCTGCTATTACAGTAGGTGATCTCGCTTTCAATGCATTTTGCTCTTAACTAACACAAAAACAGACACGCCATTGTTTTCTTAAGGGCTACGTAACATCTTAGAATGATTAAACGTGTAAACATACAACACGTGGCGTTCCAGCTAATCCGTCTAAGATTACAAAGTCACGTGGCGCGATTTATAACAGCCCGCAGGCAGCTGCCATGGCTTGGCATGTGGGGATCCGGGGTGGCGTTGGTGGTGGTGGTGGGGGGGAGTGGGGGTATTTATAGTGTGAGGCGTGACTGACGTGTCAAACATCTGATGCTGGCACAGGTACGAGCTCGTGAATCTTATGCACTTCTTCAGCCAGGCCACTCTGAATCACAGCATCAGCTTGAAATGTAAATTCAACATGACACTGTTCCAGAGCCCTGCTGGACTCTCAACGCCGCCTTTCCACCGCTGTGACCATCATGTTTAGATTATGATGAATGAATATACAAAGGCGACTGCACTGTGTATACGTGTGGGGTGATATGTATAGTCTACTTCTATTAAATGTCTCGCAGACTTCTGCGCTGACCGTGACCTCACTCTGTTTGCCGTTTCATTTTCTTCCACAATAGATATTTTAGCCAGGCAAAACATTTCTTTACATTTATTTTAACTGGCAAATGATTCAGTAAGACTGAGTCAGACTCAGCCGTGAGTCAGTGCAGCCGTATTTTTGATGCCCATGCCTGGAAGATTTCAGTGCAGACTGTGCGCTATAGATAAAAAACAGAAAATAACACTTTTTCAAATGTAGTTCTTACATTGTCGCTTAAAGGAACAGATTTACATTTATGTGAAGTATACTGAATTCAAATTCTAACAGCAAGATGTAGTTTAATACCATTTAAAGAAAAGACATTTAAGCTAAAGTTCACATCTTCTGCCGCGGTTTATACTTTTCAGATCCGTGAGCCTGCTAGGGGCCGCTGAGGCCCACTGATGGATGTTAGCGCTGGATTGTTGTTATATTGTTAGCATAAAGGTTGGCGCAGACATCCGCTGATATCAAACACGTATAATAGGAATGGCAACTTGGCCACAGTGTCCGTATAATCTAGGCTTCGAGGTTACACGTGATACACATTAGCAATGTCACAATGGTGGTTATCAACTTTGTCAAGCTGCTTCAGTGTTTGTGCATAATCATATACATGGAATTTGATACTTTTGTCAAATGCATTCATTTAGTGCCGCCTACTTCAATCGCAGACATCAGAGAAACTGGTGGGTTACAATAAATATTGAAAATATAAAACATTTGCAACACTGGTGCTCTAATAACAACAGAGAGCATTGCTGTAGAATAACGATATTTTCGTGATTTGATCGCCATAACAGAGCTTGTAGAGATCAAAGAAAAAGAACACAGAACTAAAGAATTGTTGACATATTGGTACCAATATTTAATATTATACATCACCATTACAGCCAGGCAGATTTAAAAAATGAGAATTAAATTCAGTAATGGTGTTTTCACACCCGCGGCGTTTAGTCCATTTAAATCAAACTCATTTCTTTCTTGGTACGGTTCATTTGTGCAGATGTGAACACAGTAATGGTTCTCGATTGTGGACCAAAACAACCGCACCAAGACCCTTTGGAGGAAGTGGTCTTGGTCTGGTTCTCCAGTGCAGTTCGTTTATGGTGTGAAAAAGATGTGACCTCGATCCAAACCAACTACAAAGTCTACGTTGCAAGTTTGAGCTTATAAATTCTCCAGTCAACATATGCTTTGGATGCTGGGAAGTGGAAAGGTACCTTAGATGTGCAACGGTCTGTACCGGTTAGCAACTAGCAGTGTAAAGAATGTAAATTCTCCCATGTTTTTAAATAGTCCAGAACACAGCACCTTCTTCCTGTACTTACTTTTAGTGCTCCCGCAGCAGACAAATCCGGCCAGTAGGTGGACTGCACATACTCACGTGGTTTGTAGTGGTGCATTTTGGTTCACGCAGAGTTCACTTGGATTTTCCTCGGTGTAAAAAGAAACTAAATCGCAGAGAAAAGCTACAAGTTTACAAACTCACCAACTGATTCAGACCAGAGTAAGCCAACTTTAGACATGAAGATGCCTTACAACTGCCAAACTGAATGCTTATATCTGTATGATTATTCAAAATGAGTTCAGCTAATTTCTCTGTGGCATAAATTTCTGCTCTCATATGAAAATTATTAGAAACACCTCTGAGCCATAATGCTGGCAGAATTAGTCATGTATTATATCAACTCAACCTTCTGTTTACCTGCTTTCAGTCTTTATGCTACGCTAAGCTAAGTAGTAGTAGTCTAGCTAAATACACTGAACTCCCAATTTTCACGAGCTGAACTCAAAGATCTGAAAATGACTCTCAAATATTGTTCACAAATCTGTCTACATGTGTGTTAGCGAGCACTTTGCCGAGATAATCCATCCCACCTCACAGGTGTGGCATGTCAAGGTGCTGATCAGACAGCGTGAATATTGCACAGGTGTGCCTTAGACTGCCCACAATAAAAGGCCACCCTGAATGTGCAGTTTGATCAAACAGCACAATGCCACAGATGTTGCAACCTTTGAGGGAGCGTGCCTTTGGCATGCTGACTGCAGGAATGTCTACCAGAGCTGTTGCCCGTGCAATCAATGATCATCCCTCTACCATAAGCCGTCTCCAAAGGTGTTTTAGAGAATTTGGCAGTACATCCAACCGGCCTCACAACCGCAGACCTCGGTGTAACCATGCCAGCCCAGGACCGTCACATCCAGCATGTTCACCTCCAGGATCACCTGAGACCAGCCACCCGGACAGCTGCAGCAACAATTGGTTTGCATAACCAAAGGATTTCAGCACAAACTGTCAGAAACCGTCTCAGGGAAGCTCATCTGCAAGCTCGTCGTCCTCATCGGGGTCTCACTGCAGTCCGTCGTCATAACCGACTTGAGTGGGCAAACACTCACATGCGATGGCGTTTGGCACGTTGGAGAGGTGTTCTGTTCACAGATGAGTCGTGTGGCGTCATGAGGCGTATGTTATGGACAACGAACACTGGTACATCTCATTGATGGCACTCTTTATGCACAGAGGTACTGTGACGAGATCCTGAGGCCCATTGTTGTGCCATCCATCCACGACCATCACCTCATGTTGCAGCATGATAACGCACGGACCCATATTGCACGGATCTGGACACAATTCCTGGAAGCTGAAAACATCACAGTTCTTGCATGGCCAGCATACTCACCAGACATGTCACCCATTGAGCATGTTTGGGATGCTCTGGACCGGCGTATATGACAGTGTGTTCCATTTCCTGCCACTATTTATCAACTTCGCACAGCCATTGAAGAGGAGTGGACCAACATCCCACAGGTCACTATCAACAACCAGATCAACTGTATGCGACCGGGACGTGTTGCCCTGCGTGAGGCAAATGGCAAAGGCATAAGGCAAAATTGTGCACTTTTCAGGGTGGCCTTTTATTGTGGGCAGTCTAAGGCACACCTGTGCAATATTCATGCTGTCTAACCAGCACCTTGACATGCCACACCTGCGAGGTGGGATGGATTATCTCGGCAACGGAGAAGTGCTCGCTAACACACATGTCGACAGATTTGAGGGCAATATTTCAGAGTCATGGGTCTTTTGTGTATGTACTGACATTTTCAGATCTTTACGTTCAGCTCATGGAAATTGGGCGCGGAAACAAACGTGTTGCATTTATATTTTTGTTCAGTGTATATATATTAGCGGCACAACAGTGGCAACTTGTACTGTAAATGACACAAGAAAATAGTTCCCAGAATTTTGGGAAGTACTTTGGCTTCTGCTTTTAGACCCACAAATGTACTCAAGCTGGCCTGCTACTACTATCCCTTTGTGGCTACTGCTCACCAACAAGCACTGGTCATCTCTGCAGGCGTTTGGGGTGCCAGCTTGGCCCTGCTGAGCCTCTCTGTGAGCTCCTGGAACACTGTAGCAGAGGCCCAGAGGAGGAGGAGGAGGAAGACAAGGGGGAGGTTTCAGTCTTCACAGTGTATCAGTATGAACAGCCGGCCTGTGTGCCCCTTGGCATGGACAACACATGCACAGCAAGCTATGTAGTGAGCAAATGAGTCAGTGGAACTATATTAAGAAGAGCAAGCCAAAACTGTAAGCGTAAGCCTTACCTGAGCTGAGTATCTGTGCATGTGTGTGTGTGTGTGTGTGTGTGTGTGTGTGTGAGAAAAGGAGACAGAGAGCTGCTAAATGTGTCCTCTTTGGAACAGCAAGCTGAGCGAACAGGGGTTATCCGAGGACACACTCTTCCCCTCCTCTGCCGCTCCGTCTCGACGTTTCTCTCTCGGCTCTGTCCCTCCGCAGTCTAATATAGAGCTCATTTTGTGTCTGTTTCTAGGTGCCAGGCCAGAGGGGGGTTGTGCGTCGGGGCGTGTGTGTGCCAGCTGAAGCTGCCGCTGCTGTCTCGACGGCTGCTTTATTTTGGCTCCAGTTGCTATAGCGACCCCGTGGGACTTTCTCTGTGTCTGAACCAGTGATTGGATCAATGCTAGTCAGTGCCAAATGCAGAGGCCTGTGTGTCTTGTTCAGCAATGTATGCAGCACGTAAAATGTGAATGGGTTTTTTCAAAACTCATAATCAAAAATCAAATGTATGATTAAATATAATCGTTTTGTTCTATGATTAAAAACCACACACACACACACACACACAACACCCAAACAGGTGGATTATCTGATGAAAGTCCCAAACTTACAACATGCTGCACATTTTTTAATTCTGCCTCACTTTTCTTGTAAGGTTCTTATCAGTTCCATGCTGTTGACCTCCCACCTTTAGCCCGCATGTTTGCCTGGTGAGGAAAATACGGCCTTATCCCATAACACGTCAACAGAGGAAAGGCCAATAGTTACACAAGACCTGTATTCCAGTAAAGCCGCCACCTCCCTGCCAAACATTACTGAGGGCTAAACAGGCCTTGAGGGCAGCGGTGGACAAGTCAAAAGAATATTACTTTGCAGTCAGGCAAACACTGCCTAAACCCAAAAGTCAGTTAGTTCTATATTTTCATTACTTTCTTTTTTCTTATTTGCTTCGAAACTAGACAGCATTTTTTTAATAAAAAGCCAACACCACTGCAGCTTCTTTTTTTTTTTTTGTACAAGGACACTTCAACAAAAGCAGCAGCTATTTTTAATGCACCGCTTTCACTCCGCCAGAGCCTCTTGATTAGTAAGCTGAATGTGCAGGGCTGTTATTGTGAAACTCGTGTTAGTTCTAAAAGAAGAAATTTTGGCTTTTCATTTTCAACAGCACCTTTCCTCTTTAATCACAGAGAACTGTGAGTGTACTATTTGCGGTAGTCAGTGTACTGTACAATTTTATTTGCTGTTCCCGCTTCTCACGTGACTCATTCTGATTCAAAGGTAAGTGACGACAATAGACATATTATGGTATCTTGTGCACACACTCTGTTAAAGCGTCTTAAATGTTCTCCTGTGAATGTGAAAGCTGCCAGCATAGCGCAACATTCACTGATCAGCAACAACGTTAAAACCAACTTTTTAAAATTGTTTAGATCCAAATCAAGCCAGCAAAACAGCTCTGACCCTGCAGACATGGCATCTCTGGGGATTTGTGGTGTCTGGCATTGCAACACTGGCAAAGGATCCTTTGAGACATGTAGGTGGGGCCATTTGTGGGTCTGGTTTGTTCCTATCAATCTGCCTGCCATGTTACCATCTCACATTCATTGTTTTATTCCTCCGTTTTCTTGGCGTGTCAGAGCGCATTGGTCGGGTGGGATCTATAAAAGCCTATATTCACAACACTGTCGATGTGAACGCCCAAGTACTCGTATTCCTGCCCCACATCAACATCTTGTCCAAGGATAGACCCCAGTTGTAAAGCCTTCTGCTTCCCTTGGAAGCTGATCACTTTCTCTTAACTCACTCATATTCAAAAGCAGACCACTCCACAAAGTCATCCACTGTACACCTCAAAGCAGTTGGGTTGGGGGTTAATGAAAGGCTGGAAGAATAAGACAGCTAGAGGAAGATTTTGCAACTAATTAGATTAGTTAGCAACAGGTTAGTAACATTACTGGGAACAAAAAGAACATCTTAAACCCTTACTCGGAAGAAAAGATTAGTAGAGGTCACCAATCTGTAATAAAACCCATGACTACACATTTCAGAATAATGTTCCTCAATGTGACCACATCACATCTACAGAACATAAGATCGTTGGTCTTGGGTGGGCTGAGATGAGTCTCGTCAGTACCTTTTTATGCATTGGTTGGTCTGAGTCATGTGCTCAGTTTTTAAACTTAGCTGAACTATGAATAGGTTACCCAGGAGTTCACTTGGTACTTTTGGTACTCACTGTCTCTAGTTGTGAAAGATTGGTGTAGCTGTACAATGAAAATTCATTGTTATTTTTTCAACATGAAATGGTGAGAAATCAGCAGACCTTGTGATATCTTGCAATAGGTAGAATTAAACATGTGTTCATGTGAACTTTACTTATTTGTCAAAAAATGTAATCTTCTATAGAAAAAATGAAAATAATAGAATGTAAATACATTATCATTATGATGTCTCTAGACTTGAACTTATCTACCAAATGTAAGATAAGTCTCCAAAAGTCGCTTCTTCTTTGCTAACAGAAAGAAATAAAACACCAAGAAAAAAGGTGAAAATATGTTTGATAACTTCATTCATTTATCCAAATTGTGTTGCTAAAGTTAAACCTTCAGGGCCATTCAAAGAAATCTCAGCTGCATTCCATTCACTTTTTCCTTGAATAAGTTGACATGAATGGTGCTGACGACATTGGTAAAAAAACGACCATGAAAGAAGCAAAACCATTCAAACTTTTATCCATGGTTACAATCAGTAAGGCGCCTCTCCAAGGCAAGCTGAAGACCTTGAAACAATTTTGTGTGTGTGTTTTTTGTTTAATCTACAAAATGTTAGATCTGTATAGCATTGGGAAGTTTGGGATGTGACACCAGAAAATACTGACGTCATTAGTGCTCGGTACATGACACGCCATGTTCCTAGGCTTTAACTTTGTGTTTGTGATTGTGTAAATGTTCATAAACCATTTATATTTGTGTAAGTGTTAGACAAAGATGGGTCTCTGATAAATCAGAAGGATAACAAAAGACAAGCTAAACATGAGTACATGTGCATAAGGTGTGCGGGTGGGTGGGTATGTACTGAACACTGAGCTGACCTCGGTGGCCTTCTGACCGTCTTTCTCCATGAAGACAATAGTTTAGGTTCCAGAAAGTCCCATGGAGCGTACCATGGATGACATTTGCATTGTGATGGAGATCAAATACACACTCATAAGGAATATACCCAATACATGCAAAGACATTAAGACTGGAAAGTATAGCAATTTGAACAATAGTTACCCTGTCATTCATTAGTCATCAGAAACATGACTTAGATTAAAGAAGACAGGAGGGAAATGAATATGTTTAGTATGGTGTCCTTGGGTTCTTGTGAAAGGCTGGTTGTATTTCTTCATTCCATGTCCTCTAAATTCAGCTTTATCTATTTGTGCCCCAAATCATTGTCAGATGATGATGATGACCAACAGTCTGCTACTATGACGGTTTTGATTTTATTGAACGAGACGCTCTCATAAAATGAGTTACACTACTGACCAGCCAATTGGTGACATGCAGTCTGGTGACATCACATTTTAGTACTTGCCCGGATCGCTCAGAACTCTGGCCAAGCAGGTACTAACAAAGTATCTGGTATCAGGTACTGTGACCTAATGGAAAACCATTGCAAACCGTGCCAAGTCAATCCCAGTAGGTAGGCTACTAATGGAAAGGGGGCTTACATGTCGATATATGCTAAAAAAAAAATATCTTTATAAAACTTCTTCTCGTCAGTGGAAGTTCAAACTCCTTACACCTCTATAACTTTGTATCTGTTATTCTAAAACTATGAATGAATTGTCCTATAGCAATATGAAAGTTGATTATATGCATATCATTAATAGAGAGCTAACCCTGGTTGCTAATTAGCTATTCATAAGCTAACTGCTCAGTGCAATCTTATAGACAAACCATCAAGAAATCAACAAATTCTCATCCCAGGGAATCAAATTCTGCCATTAGGCGTCACAGATATAGCAAATGCACAAAACTGTCCTTTAGTATTAGTACCTTGATGCCCGAGAGATGCCAATATTAGTTACACAGCTATCAAAATTTGACGATTGGGTGGCGAGGTTTGTCAGAAAACCATCAGTTTGATGACATGAAGATTAATCCTGCATGTTGAAAAATTACACTTAGCCTGTGGGTTTGAATATGACTCAAAGGGTCCGTAATAAGAATTCAGATTTAAGAGTATGACTTTCATAATCTAGAGTGTCAAAATTCTGATACCAAAAGAAGGCCAGTGTACATCTTTGAGACCACAGTGGCTCTAGGAGAACATCAGTATTTGACACCCTAGCAAAGAGAGTATGCTAGACTACTGCATGACTACTACAGATTACCCCCAATACAGGAACAGGCTCTGGGGCAAACAGGAAATGGAGCATGGTGTGAGGTCACCACACTGCTGACTGCCCAACCATGGAGCAACTAAGTCCAAGTGTACATCACGCTAGCGTTTCCCCCTGAACGGTTATATGCTACACCAGCTGTGGAGACTTTGATGAGCATTCGCGCTAGATACTGCCTGCCAGCCCTCATTAAAATACATAAATATACACAGAATAATGAAGTGTCTTCATTTGAAATGGAAACCACATTAATTTGTTTGTTTATGAAACAGACTTTCTTGCCTAAAGTGCGATGAAAAAACTGATACCACTCCTAATACGAAGATAAAGCTAGTAGCCCTTTAGCTTAGCTTAGCATAAAAAACTGTCAAGGTGTTTCCCCTCCCTTCCAGTATTTATTCTAAGCTAAGCTAAACCAGGCTCAAATTTACCAGACAAACATAGGCGTGGAATCACTTTCATCTAAATTCCAATTCGAAATGTCAACTTTCTTCTCTAAAGCCTCTGTAACCTCCTGTAGTGAGTTATAGATGCATATAGTTTACATTAGCAAACTTTAATAAGCCCCATCTCTTTTACTTTGTATCAAACTGTATCATCAAAGGAGACATCATGGTGACACCAGCTTCTTTTAGACAAAGCTCCCACTTAGTCCTGTTTAAGAAACTGTTTGGATTTCCATTTTAGTCTGAAGTGTACCCATAATTTAATTCGGGAAATTACAGCAAATCTACTTAGTCTTAATGAAGAGGGATGGAGCATTCTGGTGTGCAGCCTCACTTTGTGACAAACTGTAGGCGGCCAAGATGCTGTATTTCTTACATAAATTCTTCTATCTATTCAGAGCTCTCTCTGCTAATTAAACATAGTGACTAAGAGAAGCTCAGTAGAAAGGGCATCAAACAAAAACAGACCATTGCGCTCTGTGAATGAATCATTCTCAACATTGACTGAATGCTGAGTCATGCTAAAAGACAGAAGGCTTTTTGTGTGTGTGTTAGTCATTTTTAATTCACTCTATGCAAACACAGCAACAGCCGCAGGCACAGGAACCAGCATGACTTTAGCTGTTTCTGTTGATGCAGTCCGATAACTTGTTAGCTAATAGTGATTATCCCGCTAGTAGTTATTTTAGTTGTAGTGGGCACTGTTGTAACAGCTGCTTGAACAGTAGTAGTAGCAGCCATGCAAGAAGTACAAGCTGCCTCGTAGCCAGTTTTGAATTGGACTATCCGATTTTTGGCTTTACTATCCGAGACAGAAATGGGGGTGCAAATTGATATGTTACAATATTCGGCTCTTCTGTCTTCCACCGCCATCCCCAACCAATTGCTGTAGATGGCTGCCCCTCCCTGAGCCTGGCTCTGACGGAGGTCTCTTCCTGTTAAATGATGGTTTATCCTTACCACTGTTGCTAAATACTCATAAGGGGTCATCTGATTGTTGGGGTTTTCTCTGTATTATTGTAGCGTCTTTACCTTACAATCTCAAGCACCTTGAATTGAAATTATTTCAAGATTCTCTCAGTAACTGTATACAAAAGTATACAAAAAGCAGGGGTGTTTTAATGATATACAATTAGACTACTGTGAATATTCCTGCTTTTAAAACTAGGAAGATCACCAATGAGATGGGTGAAATAAACCTTAAAAACAAAACCTAAGTCAGGGGAAATAAAAACATGTTTTTAATGATTTGGTACAAGAGTTACCATGTGCCAGGATTGTGACCATTTGAGAAAGTACACACTAGGAGGTCCAGTTCGAGCAATAGGTCAGTTCAGTGTTATATGTTACACATGTACCGGTTTCAAAGGATGTACACAAGAGCGGAACATATTTTAAATGCAATGTACACAGTAATAAGAAACATAACATTTTCTTTTACTTCTTTCTGTAAATCTATAAGGTTGTTGAATAATCAAACATGCTGTTATGATTTGTAGTAGAGTCACTGAAAGAAGTTTCAATTTAATTCAATTTTATTTACATAGCCCCAAATCACAACAACAGCTGTCTCATGGAACTTTATATTCTAAAAGGAAAGACTCTACAATAATACTGAGAAAAACCCCAAACATACAGACAAACCTCTATAAGCAAGCACTTGGCGATAGTGGAAAGGAAAAACCCCATTTTAACAGGAAGAAACCTCAGAACCATGCTCAGGGAGGCACAGCGATCCGGTTGGAGGTGACAGGACACAGAGTGGTGTAAAAACGCATAGAGACTGAAAAGAGGGAAAAGCTTATATAGGTGATTTTAATGTTTGAGCTTTAATACATTATACTGGTATGTGCTTTGTTGTGTTCAAATGCCTCTGTAAGTTTGGCTTAATTGATTAATTAAAATTTAAATTAGCCTTTAGCCTTTGTGGCTAAATCTGGACATATTAAAATGAGCAATTTAAGTGTTTATTTTAATCACTATGCATTATCCTTTTTAAATAAACACAAAAGATTTAATCCAGAGCAATGTCGGTTCTCCATTTGTGCTTTTAGACAGTCCAAACATATCTTTGCATATTCATAACAAGCTTGTGACGTTGAAGTTGGGGCCAATTTCCAAAATAATTTGTCAGCCATGCCTGCAAGTCACCTTTCGTTTTTTTTACACCAGCCTTTTCTAAAGCCACTGGTGTCAGAGACTCCAACCACTGTATGGACCCTGCAGTTTTGTTGTGCAGTATTGATTCTGGCTTTTTGGCTCCGGCGCCATTCTCCTTTGGGTGGAAATGCATGGCAGTAGTTCTAGACTGAGCAATGGCACCAGCACTGCATTGGTGGCAAAAATTATCCACTGTGATTTTTTTTTTATACAATATCTTGGCACCTTTCTGAACACTAGTAGAAAAACAGTGCTGGAAAATGAGTTATACTGATATGTGTATTTACACTGAGCCCCATGCAGCACAAGTCCCAAATATGGACTTGTTGATATTATGACAGACAGGAATTTTCCTCTGAATTTCCCCCATGCTCCACACAAACACTCAGGCACACACACACAAAAGCAGAGGCAACTCCTTCCTGTCAAATACAGATCCGGCACGCGACCAAAATAAGCTCTGGCTAGAAAACAGGATGGCGGGAATATATTTGGGCTTGTCATCCTCGCATTGTCTCTGTGTATATGTGTGTACGTTAGGGAGAAAGTAGAAGTGTTAGGAGCCTGGCCCACTACAAAGGAAGCCTGTAGGAAGTCAGAGCCAGTTGTTTTTCTGGTTCAGTGAGTGCGCCACAGCTTGTGTGTTCATAACAATGACCCACGACTGCTCTAAACCCATGTGCTCTTAGAAAACATGATTGGTGGTTGTGTGTGCATGGGCGGAGCTGTTACTCAAGCGTTGTCATATAACATATTACATATAATTGGATTACGTGAACCGTGTTTACACAGAACAGATGCTGCGTAAAGTAACCGAGGAGATATTAAAAGTGGTGACTGTATAAGGTGTGTGTGGGCGTGTCTGCACTCGAGAGAGAGAGAGCATGATGAGGTCAGTCCATCAGAGCCTGCCAGCGCCTGAGTAAACATTTACAGCAAAAAATATTTGTGTCTGCCTGTAAATTCGAACTGGCTCCCTCTGAGTTCAGTTCTGTTTGTCTTTTATTTGGCAAAGGTAGGAGATGAAAGAGAGAAAGGGTAAAGTTTATCGGAGAAATGAACTGCAGCCATCCTCAGTGGAGGGAGGGAGGGAGAGAGAGGGAGAAAAGGGATGAAATCAAAAAGAGGGAGTAATTAGAAGAGAAGGGGGAAAAGACCAGTGTTCAAAAATAACAAGGTGGGTTAAAAAAAACCAAAAAGGTAAAGGCAATAAAAAGATAAAAAGGGGAAACCAGCAGGGGTTGGGTAACAAGGTGTGGATGGAAGAGATGACAGAGGTGGTGAGGTGAGGGTCACTGTAACATCAACAGTGGGTGATACCAGAGGGGAGGACAGGAACTCCCAACTGGGACATCAATGTGGTGTCACCATGGCCTAGACCCAAGTCACCCACAGGTCAGTAAAACAGCATGCAAACACAAACACGGCGAGACAGTCACCTCAACCCACACATACACACTCATGTAGGCACATGAGTGTTTGTGGATTGTCACATATTGTGCTTAGAGAAGGACACACTCTGGCAAACACAACTAATCAAAATCAGCTAAACAGTTCCTGTACACAGAAAGTAGAAATTTTCTTTAACCCTTTCAATTCTAGGGGATCATTTCTATTATATTTTCTGTTAAGACTGAATAAACACTAGCGGTGGGTAGATCGACAATATCAATACCAGCCTTGGTATTGATATTGGAGCGATAGTAGTACAATTGGATCAATACTTCATCTAAGCTCAGCATAAAGCCCACTGAATTATTTTAAATGAATGTTTTTTTTTAAATGAAATGAAAAAATACACCTTAAATATGCGCTATGAAAAATGTGTTTATTTTTAGCCTATAGCATCTTTAAACAACAGACGTTCACCCAAAGAGCTTTAGAGACCGATACATTTACTTTCCAGGTGAACGAAACACAGTTTCTAAATGTTTTGTTATCACAGTGATTATGCGGTCAATAAAATGTGTTCAGAATTTGCAAAAATTGATGATGATTCATCTCATAAGTAATGAAAATCAATCTTGGTATTGATATTGCCAATGCTGGGCCTTTATTTACTGGATCAATACCAAAATTTGCAGTATCACACAGCATTAATAAACACTACCATTTCCAGCTCGCGTTTAACACGCATATCATTTCGGGCCATCACAACCACTTTGAAAACTTGAAGCCTCCATTAAACATACGCAGGAATTGGGCTTATTATTCTTAGTATTATCTAAAATAGATATTTGAACTGGACACAAGTTATTTTTCAGAGAAGAGCACTTTTATATGGGTGGGGAGGGGGGCTCTTTAAGGCATAAGAACGGAACAATAAAACAATGTATTAGCATGGGGCCGTTGTCACAATTTGGCTGTGAAGCAGACTGTGTGGAGAGAGGAGGTGAACCCAGGAGCAGACACCCTAAAACAAAACCCAAACTTAATGGAAGACGAGCCGCTTATTAAGGCTGGCAACGTTACACAACAAAAGGCAAAGCATAACAATAACCTAAACTGGGAAAACATGACACATCCTAAACATGAAGAAAAAAAACAAAAACTTAAACGTGGCTACTTGGAATGAATACACAAAGACCTGGGAACATGGCATGAGATGGCAGGATAGCAGACAATCTGACCAATACTCAATGACACACACAGACATGCAAACACACAGGAGATAATGAGAGGATGGGGAACAGGTGGGAACACAGCTGGGACAAATCAGAGCTAACGAAACAAGGTAAGCAAAGCCGACTACACTGACATAGGACGCAGACTTTCAAACTAAAACAGGAATTATAAGGAGGCATCCGACATAACAACATGAACTTGACAACCTGAAATCACAGAGAAGAAATACATGAGACTAACCAGACTGTGACGTAAGTGAATCATAACTAGATTAGTCTTGAGGCAACTAAATAATGAGCCTAGGACTTAACGTCATCTTCAAAATACAACAAAAGAGATCAAAAACCAAATGAAAGCGCTGGGTCACAGACCCAGCCCCTGACAGCCATATACAACACTAATGCTGTTGTATATTTGGGACTGCTGTCAATTCAGCCATGAATTTATCATTTTTGCACCAGAACAGTGCATATATTAAGTTCTATGAATTGGGTTTAGAAACAAGTTTTCTTATAAAACAATACATTTACATACAGTTAAATGATAGAGATCAGTGTAATTACACTGTCAGCATACGTTCTATGTTTCTATGCAGTTTTTTCCATCTAAAATAGAAAAAATGTGTTTTACAGTAACCGTGTGTTTGAATTGCAAACATTTGGGACCAGTTGCACTTACTGGTCTCTGCTAAACCTAAAGTCAGTCTTTGGTGAGACGAGCCTTTAGAGCAGGGGTGTCCAACTCCAGACCTTGAGGGCCGGTGTCCTGCATGTTTAGAGGTGTCCTTGATCCATCACAGCTGATCTAAACAGCTAAATTACCTCCTCAGCATGTCTTGAAGTTCTCCAGAGGCCTGGTAATGAACTAATCATTTGATTCAGATGTGTTGAGCCAGGGTGATAGCTAAAACTTGCAGGACACGCCGCTGCTTTAGAATGAACATGATTTGCAAGCAATGGTAGCTGATCAAAGCAAATGATACGAATACAGTGATCTCACCTATTATAGACGTGTACAGTTAGCACAAAAACCACAATTAGATTTCCATGTTAAACTTTCAAGCAGTCTAAACCTGTTGAAAACCAAGAAACAGTCGACAGGAAAACAAAAAGTTATTCTGACCTACTCCGCCTTCAAAGAAATGCAAAGAGAGGAATACTTAAAAAAATAATAATTAAAACAGGTCTTCATAGAAAACTTAAATATACTGCTGTGTGATTTCTGGTTTCATGTGAGGATTCTCCTGATTTCACTGGTTTGGTCAGCTTGGAAATCTGGTGACAGTTCTTCAGTCATTTCAAAAGGATAAGTCATAATCATTGTAAAGCTGACATAAAGTATGGTGCCCACCACTGTGAGAAGAAATCTCACACTAATGATGTTTTTACATGTGTGCTGTTTGTCTGTTTAAGTTGAACTCAGGTGCAGGTGTGAATACGGTAATCATACTTGCGTGCAGATCCAAACAACCACCAAGTCCCTCTGGAGGAAGTGTTTCCAAATGAAGTCCAGAGTGGCTCATTTATCGTGAGAACATGATCCAGCCTTGATCTGACCCAACTAACAGGTGATTACTATGCTATGAGTTTGAACTAAACACCTTGCCAGATATGCTTTATATATATATTTTTTAAATATTTGGGAGCTGTAAATTATAAATAAAAACAGAATGCAATGGTTTGCAAAGCCAAACCAATTTACAGCCATTTACATCAGAATATCAGATTTTTCATTATTTCATTAAGATGGGTCTCAAAAAAGTTGGGACGGGGCAACAAATTGCTAAAAACAAAAAAAAGTGTGGCACTAAAAGAAAAAGCTACAGGAACATTTAGCAGTTATTAGGTTAATTAGAAACATATCATTAACATGACTTGGTATAAGAAGAGCAGCTTAGAGAGACAGCGTTTCTCAGACGAAGAAATGGACAGAGGTTCCCCAAGCTGCAAGAAAATTGTGGAAGAATTTGAAAATAATGTTCCCCAGCATACAATTTTAAAGACTTTGAATAGCTCATCATCTGCAGTACATAATATAAGTAGTATCTTCGGGACGTCAGGTCACACTGCATTTTTAGTTTCATTCACTTTCTATAAGATTTTTTCTGAAATTTGAACGGTCTCCTAATTATTCAGTTTTTCAGAAAAAGCCCCCTCATAGCAGCTACGCTTAATAGCAATCTGTGTTCACTGACCATATAATATATTTGTTTCCCTTTGTGCATGTATGTGGGTATGGATAATTACACACATTTCCTCTCCCCTGTGTTTGAACATGTGTGTAGTTAAACAATCAGCACCTCTTAGCATTTGAACTTGATTTAATCTGCAGTGGAAATCAAACAAACAAGCCCACTGTAGCTTGAACCCGAGCGCTCTACCAGCCAGCGGGCAGAGGCGTATGTGTGCATTTGTGTGCATTAATTACTTTTGTGCATGTTTAAGAAGCCTGTATTTATCCAAGCATCCCAGCTCCCTTCTGGGATGCTTCTGTGTGTGTATCTATAGGAGTGAGATAGTAAGCACAGAAAGAGTAAACACTACTGCACGTGCTCGGTAGCATTTTCCGCCACTCCCTCATCACCGGGAAGCCGCACAGAGCAGCAGAGCACAAACACTTGGAAAGTGGAAATGTAAACACGCTTGCACCTCACATTCAAATACTTGTGTGTTTGCCAGTATGCTCGTGTACAAGGATATCCCTTCTCCAAGCATTGGAACAACCAAGGAGGTGCATGAGAAAATACTGAACCTCCCTCTGGGTCCTCTGAGTCATATGTCTAGTATCTCAATAGCAGTTCATATTAGAACAACTGTGGGTGTGTCTCCTCTGCGCTAGCTGAAAAACAGTGGAAAAAATAATCATAAAACAAGTATTGTTCACTGGCTGAATTAGTGACAACAATGGATTTATTAATTTAATCATTCACTAATGTATTTTTTTCTGTCTGGAGTCCTGCAGTGATACATTAAAGACATTTAACACACATTTCTTTTCATGAAAGAAATTTTATGTCATAAGGGGGCATAAGCCACAATTGAAAATGTGTCGAAAGCCGTGGTAGTGGCTCTGAGCAAGTGAGATATGGAAATGGCACATCTTAAAGTTAGAGTCTAATGTTAGCTTGCTAGCATGCTAACAATAACACAATTAATGTGCTCACGTTAAGTCATTATATTAATTATATTATATTATTAGGTTTAGTATCTACAGAGTCTGTTCTTCCCTTACCGTTCCCAACCTGGTTGCAATTCTTGAAGACGGTGTTGACATGAATCTTCCATTAGTAGCCTGTCTCTTATTGATGCCTGTTTCTAGTAATCGGCAGTTTGAAAACATGTCACGACAAATAGACGCCGGTCTCCAATAGTAGCCAGGCGACCTTCGACCCAGAAGTCCCTCCGCGCTGTCGTCGGTCCTCCCGCGTGTCATCACTCGGCCAGCTGTTTCCAATCAGCTGTCATCTATAACCAGCGGCATTTACGCTGAATGTGCGGTGACCGTCAAGGTGGGATTATTACACTGAACTGGAACTGTCAGCTAGCAAACCTGCTAACTGTGATTTTCTGGTCTTTTACGTCCTCTCCTGGAGAGTCGGGCGGAGAGAAGTTTCGGGGAGCACCATTCGTGCACTGGGCTACCACAGACAAGGAGACACTCTGGAGCAAAGGAGGAGCACAATTGGCCGGATAATTTTTTCAATAAGCGCCTG
>VURO01044464.1:0-20158 GCA_015108175.1 Pelvicachromis taeniatus | reverse complement strand
GTGCACGAGTGGTGCTCCCTGAAACTTCTCTCTGCCCGACTCTCCAGGAGAGGAAGTAAAAGACCAGAAAATCACAGTTAGCAGGTTTGCTAGCCGACAGTTCCAGTTCAGTGTAATAATCCCACTTCGATGGTCGCTGCATCCATCTTAAATGCCACTAGTCGTAGATGACGGCTGATTGGAAACAGCTGGCTGAGTGATGAGACGCTAGAGGACCGACGACAGCGCGGAGGGTTTTTTTTTTTTTTGAGCGACGTTCCAGTCACACTCCATACCAGTTGGTGGCGGTAACGCACCATTCAGTTGTTTGCCAACTGCCAACAAAATTTAAAAAGAAGAAGAAGACAGCACGGAGGGACCTCTGGGTCGAAGGTTGCTCGGCTACTATTGGAGACCAGCGCCTATTTGTCGTGACATGTTTTCAAAGCGGCGTTTATTAGAAACCGCCTTTTAAAAGAGACAGGCTACTAATGAAAGATATACGGTAATACCCTTTCTGCAAAAAGTAAATTCTTCAAAAATCTACAATACCACACATTTATCCTTTTTGCTACTTATTCATATTAATCATGTATTATATTTACATTTAATTATCAGTGCACAAACACAGCAACAGGGTAAAATGTTTACGAACTGTAAATGAGTCTTGACTTTACACTTTACCAATTAGCCGCTCTTTAACACTTGGCAGTGTAATTCGATTGGACTGATGCACTCGAAGCTCTGCGCTGCGTAACTGTGATTATGGCTGTATTTGATTTCAGGTTTGCTCTGGGAGACGCTCGTAGGCCTTTGCAAGAGACTGCAGCGCTGGTGGAGGATATTGTACACACACAACTCATTACTATGGTAACATACAACATATGCAAACATAATGCTGAAAAGAATTATCTGTTTAATCAAAGCCTAAAGCACCTGAAAAGGTGGTTTAGGTAATTAATTAATTAATTAATTACAGGCTGAATAATAGTGAAGCACATAAGGCACATAAAATCCTTACATGTATAAGTGATGTGGCTGTAAAAATCCATGACCCATGAAAACTAAATGTAATTATATTAAAGGATAAGTGTAATTCAGTTGTGACTTTACTGATGCGATTGGTTTATTTCTCAGCTGCATCAGGCCTGCGAGGGAGCGGCTCTGCGTGGCTCCAGGGTTATTTCACCCGAGGACATCTTGTTCCTGATGAGGAGAGACAAGGTACAAAACTGTATGTCAATACGTCCTTGTTCCTTTATTGTTTTTTGGGTTTGAAATAAGTAATTCCTTTCCCCTTTTCTGTTTTTCATTTTCACATTTGCCCCAAAATCTGCTGACCAGAGGAAGTTGGCAAGATTATTAAAATATCTCCAGTTTAGAGATTATAAATCCAAAATACTCAAGACTTTTGAGGATGAAGACACGCAAGCAGAATCAGGTATACATGGAGGCTCACACACACATAGAGTGACCTTTAAAATGTTATTGTAACCCTGTCACCCTGTTTTGGAGTGGAATTCCATGCCTGGGCTCAAGAACACTTCTCAGTTTGTTGCTGCATCCACAAATAGAATTTAAACCTTTTGAAAAGAGCGTTTAAATAATTTGACTAAGATTCAGAAAAACTGCTGTTTATTTTTTCTTGGCCCACGCTTATTTGAGATGCACTGATGCAGAATTGTGCTGTGGCCTGATCACTTAGATCGCTCTCCTCTTACATGAGCCGAGTGGTATATGTGACCGTTTGACTTCACATCTGTGAAGGCACCATTAATGCTGGACATTTGCTACTGGTCATACATCTTTTTCTTACTTCAGCGACGATGTCAATTCACTTCAGCATTGCTCTGTAGTTAACTTCAAATGCTACAGTCAAAACCCAAATGAATACTGACCTCTGGTTTTCATCCTGACATCTTAAGTGTCTTTTTTTTTTTTGTCCTTTGTAAACAAATGGGGTGCTGCAGGTCCAGCTGGTGCTAACCAGCGGAGACAGCGACTGGCCCAGGACTTCCTGGTGTGGATGGATCAGACCGGTGAACTCCTGTCATTAGCAGAACGTCAGGAAATAGACCCCATCAAACAGGAGAGGATGGAGGTGAGAGCCCATCGATGACGGCATGAAAATGATTGATTGTCAGGGCTGTTTTGAAAGTAAATTACACATATACGAACTTATAGATTTAAGTTTTTTTTTATGTGTTTTTGTATCTTCAGCGTTTGGAGCGTCAGACTCGAAATATGGACCCGGCTCAATACGCTGAGTTCTGTGAGAGTCGACAGCTCAGCTTTGGTAAGATTTTAAACATTTAGCATCTGTTTCTCAGGAAGTTGATTCTGTCACAGGTCCAAAAGGCGAAAAGGACTAAGTTTTAGTGCTGAAGTGTGTTCTCATGTCGGTTTGAGGTTTAGGTATATTTTTAATGCAAAGTCATGGCTTATGGGCATTCTTAGAAATGATCAAATAAAGCCGTGGACTGTGTTTTTGTCTTGTTTAATTCACTAATTAAATAATCAGCTGATTATTTCAGGTCTAAACTTACATTTTAAAAAACTAATTTAAGGTTAGTTTCAGCATTTTAGTCCCGTCTGACCTCTTGTTGTGTCCTTTCTTTGCCTGACTTCGCTCCCAGCTAAAAAAGCTTCCAAGTTTCGGGACTGGCTCGACTGCAGCAGCCTGGAGCTGAAACCCAACAGCATGGCCATGGAGATCCTGTCGTACCTGGCTTATGAGACTGTTGCCCAGGTAACTTGTTACGTCGTGACTTGATATATGTGTGTCTAATTTAAAAGCTTTCCTTGGTTTTAAATTGCTTTTCATTTCTTCAGATCGTGGATTTGTCGCTCTTGGTGAAGCAGGAAATGACAGCAAAGTCGAATCCAGTCAGTCATGTGATCTCTGCCAGCTACATCCACTACAGCACACATGCTGAGGTGCTTACATACTCTTTTACAAATATCTCACATTCAGATGTATCCACTGCTAAATCTAGGGTAACACTGTCATATTATTACAGAGTAAATATCATCTGTCCTTCATCTTCCTCCCCAGCAGGTGAAGAAGGATCCAGACTCACCTGAGGCCACCCCTCCCTCCACACCAGGGTCCTCACACTCGTCAAAGCCCGTTCTACAAGGTAACGGCAGTGTGGATGGCAGGGCAAGGCAGAGGAAACGTAAAAAGGTGAGTGGCAGCTGCAGTTTCTTATGAGTTTATACAGCGTGACTGGTGTGACTGGTGCTGCTTTAGACTGGGAGTCGGCGTCTGTGTGTATCATGAAGACACTCGAGAAATACAAAGGCAGTTAATTATGGCGGCAGGTTTCAGCAAAGGTGTTTGTCTGCCTCCGGACAGGTTTTGTCAACACAAGAGAATCACAACCTTACGTTAGATCTATATAAAGTGTGAGTTTAACAAAAGATCGTCATAAACACGATCGTGGAATAAAGGATGCTGCAAAGTAGGGGGATTAACAATGACGCCCGTGTAAAACATCCTTTTTAACCTGTGAGTTGTTATTATTAAGTATCTGGTGCATAAATGTTAGTTTTATATGATGGATGTTGTCAGAGAAGTCATTAGCGTCTCTACAGGTATGAACCCAACCCACTGGTTTTCATTTGAAATGAAACACACTGACATTCAGTGTAAAGTCTAAAGTTTGGAGCCCAGGTACAACTAAAGTAGCCAGTAATTGTTTGATTTATTGTACATTTATTTGCTTGATCATATTTTCAGAAGGACTTACGATGAATAACGAATAAATGCTCTGACAATAACAAACTTTTTGCTCTATTAATCCCTCGATTATACTAATTTTTGTCGAGTCAGACTTTAATGCGTCTTTACAAATGTTTAGGAGAAAGTCTTTTCTGCAAACGTAGAGTATGAACTCCTCTGTTCATTTCCTTAATATACTTGATAACTAATGTTGTAGCTAACTGCAAAACATAAGTCTCTGAACACGAAGACACAGTTCATGGAAAACTCCACGTTCCTAAATTCAACATCCGAGTCAGCACACTTTATTAATCCCTAAGGATATTATGAGGGTTACAGTTGCTCCAACACAGTAACAGTGACAGACTAAACTAATTAAACAATACGCTACAGATTTACAAGTTTAAAAAAATAGCACTGATATATACGAGGATTAATAAAGGTGATTATAAATAAATATCAACATTGTCTTTATCTTGGACAACATCCGCCTCTCTGACACAACCTTAAGGGAGTCCAGCTCCATCCCCACAACATTATTATTGTTCTCTTTCAGAGCTGTCCGGCTACAGTGGAGCCTCCCACCGGAGCGATCCAGCCCTGTCACATCCGAGAGGCTATTAGAAGATACAACTACAAACACACAGTATGTACACACGTTTCCACAGCTGATCTTTTTTAACCCATGAGTAACTGCTGCATACTATTGGTTGGTTTGGATGTTTTACTTTTTCTGTACATAACGTTTTTGATTGTTGAAAGTATGCGCCCTTCGCTCATTGATCCAGAAATGTAAAGTAAGTCTAACACACACACCACAAACTGCATGTCTTTGGACTGTGTGATTCAAAGTTCCGTTGAATGCAAATGTGACATTTTAATAATGGACTGATTCTTATATAGTTTTTCTACTCTCTATACAACAACCACATTCACACAAGCACTATTTTCTTAGTGCATCGGTTAATATCTGGGGGAACCAGGGATCGAACCACTAACCTTCCGATAACCTTCTGATCTGCTCTACCGCCTGAGCTACAGCTCCTACAGACTAAACTAATGTTTGAAATGTCAAACAAAAACCATTAGGTTTGTTTAAAATAATACTGAGTGACTAGATAAGCTAAAACTTTATCAATCCCTCGGGTGGGATCCTCCAGGAAATTCAATAACAAGTTATCACGCCCAACGTGGGGCTCGAACCCACGACCCTGAGATTAAGAGTCTCATGCTCTACCGACTGAGCTAGCCGGGCGTGTCCAACTCAGTCCTGTCTGTGACTTGGATGGTCACAGGAAAGCGGCTGTGAACGGCTTTTACCAAACCAAAAACAGTGTTATTTGAAGCAAATCTCTGTGCCTTGTGTCAGAAATTCACTCTGGATAAAGATTTAAATGTGTTTTCCAACTGGCTGCATGTTATCATGTAAAACCCGACAGCTGACCATTTGAATCGTCCTTCTTCTCTCTCTGGCAGAGTGCCTATTCCAGGGGAGGGATGACCTTCCTCGTCTGCTGACGACGCATCAATTTCTCGGCACATTCTTGGATTTTGTTTCATACATTTTTTTCCAATTTCTATTGTAATAAAAATTTTCATTAGGCCAGTGTCAGATTTATGGTTTGATTTTTACAGATCCATGGTAGTTTTCTTAAAATACATTAAACTTTTACTGTTTGCTGCACTTGATAAAATCTACCCCGGGAAAATACTCACTGATGCTAAGTTATGTTGAAAAGAAACTTTATTGGTCACTAATACAGAAACACAAAGGACCACTGAGCATGCTCAAAACTCAGCCTGTGATATCTTAACAACATGAGCACATGGAGGAGGGGGGAGGGGCTTATCTGTAGAATTTGCTGCGGAAAATGAAACGTTTCAACGCTCGCGGCGACGGTCAGCTCGATATCGCCGTCTCTGTGAAGAGTTTGCTCAGTATTTCTGAGCACTGTTGAGCAGCGACTCCCTCTCCATCAGCAGCTCTCCATATCTCTGCTGAAGCTCTTTCTCTCTCTCCATCTGCCTCTCCACATCCTCCCGCAGAGCCTGAAACACAAGGTGAAGACTTGTGAACACCAGTGAGACGTGTTAACTAACTTACTGACACTGTTTATTTGGGAGGGCATGTAGTGCTGTAAGTGGCCTGCGATTTAATTTCTAACATTCAAAAACGTAAAGTTACTCATTTTGTGTGACCAGTAGAACAAAAGCAGAGGAGACGACTTGCGCTGCAGTGTGTGTGTGTGTGTGTTAAATGTTACCTCTTGGCGCCTGGGAATGGCCGTATCTTCTTGTTTCTTCAGTTGAGTGAAGGTCTGGAGCTCTGTGGCGGCCTGCTCCACCTGGTGGACACCATATGAATAACATGATTGTTATAGCAACTATGACACTGGCTGTGTCTCAATATGCGTACTTGCGTGTACTTGCGGACTGGCTATACATCATCAGTCGGAGACAAGTACTGTCCCAATTCAAAGTACGCATCAAGCCGACAACGCGAAAAGTTCCAGGATGTGTTCTCTCTCCGTTTATCGAGCATGCATCGGTGGTGACTTGTGTGGACTTGGTGGAGCCAAATAACCCGTCATGCATTTTGCGAGACCAGCCCGGTCACGTTCACCTGCCCTATGACATCATCGAGTATCCTGGTGTTCCAATTGCACAAATCGTGGGTCCCTACTCGCGTTCTCGGCAAGTCCGGTCTTGCCGAGAACGCGAGTCCGGACTCGCGTACTTGCAATTGAGAAACAGCCACTGACTTGCACACAGTTTCAGATGTCAGTCCAATGAAAATGTGTTCAGTACCTGTTCCCAGAGTTCACCGTGCTGCTTCAGGAGCCCCAGTGCTCTGGACTGGAATCCTCCCAGCAGGATTTTCAGTTTCTTCTCCAGTTTGGCTGCTCTCCTGGCCTCCGCTGTCATGTGGCCACGGTTCACCTACAGGGTCCACAGATACAGAGATGTCAGCATTTGGACCAGAGCTCTTATCTAGCTCAAAAAGACAAAAGAGTCAAGTTTGAGAGCTTTTTCTGAGTGCGTTCTCACCTCTAGCTTTTTCTCCAGGCTTTCAATACGGTCTTTCTTTGATGCCAGGTTTGCTCTGGTGTACCTGTTCTGAGCAGGCAGGTACAGCACCTGTGTAGACGCAGATATTAACAGTTAAAACAACAGGCAAAAATAGTAAATTGGTACCAATATTGTGAGATCAGGTCTGATAAAAATAGTTTCCCCACATGCTAAAAATGTGTATATAATGCATATTATTAAATGTGGCACAGGCAAGTCTACTGTGCTCTAGGTGCATCCTCGCTGCTGTAAATTCTCCCTTTGGTTTAGGTGAGGGTGTTATTTTAGTAGAGCATGGACTGCTCATGAGAAAAATGTTACTACCCCAGTTTGCTCCGATGCATATTACTCCAAGGGGGAGGTGGGGGGGTGAGAAAACAGAGGATACGGAGTCACCTGCAGGGAAAGGCCCAGACTAGTGTTTTTGATCACAGTGGACTTGCACACCTCAGGAAACCCACTTCAAAACACTTGAGCTTCAGGGAGAATGATCGAGAGTCAACACCTCAGCCGTGTGCCATCAAAGGCAGCCTGGGTGTGTAATAACTAGTTGGGTTGCAGTTCACTACTCTCCATCCATGTGTACTTCTACACACAAGCAGCTTCTAATTCAGAAATATGACAAATATAATGACCAAAAGGCGGCAACAAGTCTCTGCACCTATTTATGCCTGCCTGACTTTTCATTTTTGGTGCATGGATGCTCACCTGTCCGTAGCATTCCTCCCACACCTGGCTGTAAGCCTCCATGCTGAGGTCACCGTGGCCCATCCCCGCCTTCACCACCTCCATTTCTGCTGCCAGGACTACCTTTGCCTGTTTGTTGACACACAGGTACACAGAATTACTGAGTCAACAGCTTAAGTGACTCTTTTTTTTTTAAAGCAGAGACGTCAGTGCTGCCGGGTTACCCGTTCCATCTCCTCTGTGCTAATCGGCTTGTAGGAGGTTTTTTCCAGGAAAGCGATATGCGATGCGTTGTTAGATGTTGACGTGGGGCCTCTGGTTTTGCCGCGCTGCAGCTGATTGGCAGCATTGGCTGAAGGGTGATGCAAGCAGTCAAAATGCAGCATGGTGATCATTTCCTGTTTGATGAGCTCTTCAGCCTGCTGGAGATCAGAGAGCGGCTCCATGGAGGTGGGACGAAGGACAGACTCGTTCACCTGCAGACAGGGAGGATCATAAACTGGATCCATTTAATGCTAAAGTAGATGAAATTTGTTTTTTCTTTGCTCTCTTTGATTTCTGAAGGATTTGATGATTACATTCAAATACACATTATTAGAACATTACTATTTTAATGTTAAATTACCTCAGTAGGTCTGGGGAGACTCCTCTGAACAGCAGTGTGCCGCAATTTCAACTCCTTCTCTCTTTCTGCTTCTCGTAGAGCCTGGAAAATGGTATAAAGTGAACTTGTTGGATAAATCTTATTGAAACTACTAAGTGTGTGTGTAGGTGTGTATGGTTGTGTGTAGGTGTGTGTGTGGTTGTGTGTGCGCACCTGCTTGCGTGCTTCTATATCGGCCGAGTCTTCTATGAATCCTGTCTCCGTCTCGGCTTCTTCGAGTTCTTTCTCTGCGTTTTCGGGAAGAACGATCTCAAAGTCATTCTTAGGGACAGGAAGTGACATCAGACCCTGTCTCAGGTGCTGCAAGCTTTCCCTTTGCTGTGAAAAGAAGAACAGCAGGTAATTCATTCTGTGGTGTGCAGTTTTTTTTTCTTAACACACAAACTGTGTAACTGCTGCCAAAACATAAAACTAATAGTTTAAAGTTCTCATTTGTTCAATGTATTTAATTTCTAATCAGGATACAACATCAGAAAACTTGATCTAACTTGTCTGCAAAATTCAGGGTGTGTATTTATTTTACCATGTGTTTAGCATATGCAGGGTCAGCCAGTTGTTCCTCTGTGTTAATATTCAGTTTGTCTCTCAGTGGTGTACGGCCAGGAGTTAAACCTGGAGTCCCCCCCACACGTGGAGTCATCGCACCTCCGACTTGAGGCGTCATGCCATCTGACCCCGGACCTGGACCAGGAGTTCTGTTGTCGTTGAAATACGCAAAATTATTCATATTCATAGACGTGTGTCCCACAGCATTTGAGGCTTGAGTAGAAAATGGTAACACACGCCTCTTTAAGATTCTGTCTTTGTTCGCAATGTTTACAAAATGTTAAAGGATGATAAAAAAGTCAGTCCTCCATTTAACTGACAGAGTGTAAGCCTTAGGATGTGTGACAGATAAAAGGTTCCTTACCTGAATGGTGTACTGAGAACAGTGTTGGGCGTTTGGACCTGCTGCCGCTGAGGTGTCACTCCACTGAAGTCGCTCTCATGCAGCGGGGTGTTCAGGCCTCCTTTCAGAGGGGTGTCGATGTTAGTCAGAGCCATCAGGTTCTGAGCTTCCTGAAAATACAGACACACACACAGATGGTACAAATTAATTTACAGATAAATACTAAAAAAAAAAAAATAGAGAGAAAGGAATTTAGTATCATTTCAATTTATTTTGATCTTAAATGTAACAGGGAGCCAATGAAGGGAAGCCAATATAGGAGAAACCTGCTCTCTCTTTCCAGTCCCTGTCAGAACTCTGACTGCAGCATTTTGGAGTAACTGAAGGCTTTTCAGAGAGTTTTTAGGACATCCTGATAATAATGAATTACAGTAAGTCCAGCCTAGAAGTAATAAATGTATGAACTAGTTTTTCAGCGTCACTCTGAGACAGGATGTTTCTAAATTTAGAGACATTAGGCAAATGGAAGAAAGCAGTCCTACATATTTGTTTAATATGTGCATTGAAGGACATATCCTGGTCAAAAATGACTCCAAGGTTCCTCACAGTGTCACATATTTCTAAGATTTTCAGGGCCGAGTACAATAACCTCAGTTCTATCGGAATTTAGAAGCAGGAAATTAGTATCAGCTATGTACTATTACATTTTTACTGACAATGATACTTCTTAATGTATACATAAAGGCAAATACATAAATAACACTAACAGACTGATGACCAAGTGATCAACACCTAATAGGTAAATGTGCTTTTAAGTGCTACACTGTCTCTACTTTCTTACATTTATTATTATCTCGATTGGTAATTTAACTGATCAAACAGCAGAATATACGGTAATGTTCTGATGCAGCCTGTATGATGTGCAGACGGGACTGTGATTTAACATTGGCCCTCTAATTTTGACTGACTTTACTCTTTATTCATAAGGGACAATTTAACTTAGCATCTGTGTAATTACATGGATCATTTAATATGAAATACCACTGACATGCCAAAATCTCACATACGAGATTAAACAAGACATATGAAACATTGCTTTGAGTTCCTTTATTACCTGCATGATTCTGTCCTGAGCAGCAGGGGTTCGTGGGGTCCGTAGCCCTGTTGCCATGGTATTGGTGACACTGTATTCTGAGAGGAGGGTGGAGGAGGCGGAGTTACCGCTTTCACTCTCCTCTGCAGCTTGACGGGCGACCTCACTGGCAACACCCAATTTGACAACTTCCTCCAACTCAGCATCACTGATCTGTGAAGAAAGTCAAATTGGACAACTGAATATATTACCTGAAATCAATGTACAACAATGTTCTAAAAAATCCAGAATTAAGAAAAAGAAAGTGGTTACCTGTGGTGCCGGTAACACTAGTTTGGAACGTTTTTTGGTAAACTCAGCCACTCCGCTGGTCTGCAGGATGGCAGATGGCAAATCACTCTCCTTCTTCTTCTTTATCTTCTGTTTATCCTTCTTCCTGTCCCTCTCTTCAGTCTCACTATAAGATACACAACAGGGCTTATGAATGGACGTGTTGTTTTGCGTCCCACGCCTGTCATACATACTTCATAGAGACAAGGAAAGAGAGGCCAACTACAGGAACTAAGAAACACTAGAGTGCTTAAAAGTGTAGAACACATTTTGATCCTTATTATTCATATAATATAATCAAGACTTTCACAAGAAGCCAAGACCCAAGGAAAATGTTCAAGTAACATAAACAAGGAGCCATGTTAGCATACAGCAAAGCACCAATAGTTTAAAGTGATACTAACTTGCGTAATTCTCCATCCAAGTGCTGCTGTCTGAGCCTCTTGAAATTAGGCTCCAGAGCATCATACTGCTCCATGCTGGTGTCATAGAAACCCTTAAAGTAAACAAAAGACAACAATTAATACTGTAAGATTAAGTTAATCTCACTGCTGATGTTCTGGGTTATTTTTAAGTACACAACATATAAAGCAGTGGTTACCTGTGCAGGTTTCTTTTCAAAAGGGATTTCAGCATTGTAGTCCACTCCTCTCTTCTTCTTTCTCTTCTTCTGAACGTCAATTCCTGCTGCTCTCAGCTCTCTGCGTTTCTGCAGAGCAGCCAGCCGTCTGCAGACATCAGAACAGAAAGAGTCAAATATAACAATTTTATTATTACATGTCAAATGCTCTGTAAGAGGTCCAGTTATGATAAATACAGCTTGTTTGAGAACATTTGTAGAAGCATTGAATTAGCTGAACCTGGCTTCCTCCAGCTGTTTCTCTCTGGCCTTCCTCTTGGCTTTCTTGCCCTGGGTGTTGGCCAGACGAGCCCTGGCCTCTGAAAGCATCTCCAACTCATCTAAAGACAGATGAAGACAGGCACACAAAACACATTGAATTAGTTACCATATATGATCGTGTTATAATTAATGTTATTTTTAAACTCTGACATGAATCGACTCGACTAAAAGTACACTGTAGAAAAGAAATGTAAAAAAAAATTAAAATGTACAAGATAACTAGGAAGCAAATCCATTCCTAACATCAGGATATATTCTCTTGTTGACTCAAATAAATCTGACAGTATTTAGTGTGTTTTTGTACCTTCGTCCATATCCACAGGGTCAGGTCTGGCAGGTTTTGTTTCAGGATTGGGATCAATTTCCCCTGGTTTCAACTTTCTGGGGTCATCTCCCACTTCCTCCTCATTGTCTCTTTGAGCTGCTTTGTCCCTGAAAGAACACAAAATACATCTCAATTACAAATCAGCAAACAATGAATGCTCCTGGACGTACAATGCGAAGAGACACAGAATTACAAATCACAGTGAATAAATGTCTCCTTAGAGATAAACATACAGCAGGTATTCATAGTGTTCCAGACACTGAGCAGCAGTCCTTCCTATGATAGGAGCGATGGTCCTCCACTGGGTGGGCATCAGCTTGGCCAAGTGAAGCAGCTTCTCTTCCTCTTCTCTGGACCATTCTGTTTTCTTGATGCTGGGGTCCAACCACTCGTACCTGCAGACAGAAACAAAGCCAGAGGATAAGGTCTTTATTTTGCTCTTCTTAAAGAGAGATTTGAAACTAAATAGACACAGACAAAAGACATACATGTATGTGGACTTTTAATTCATCTAATGTTTTTGACATATCACACATCTCTGAATCAAAACTCACCATCGGGCTTTACACTGTTTGGCAGACTTGCGGTGCAGCAGGGAGGCGATACGGGACCACTGGTTTTTCCCATATTTCATAACAGCTGCCTTCAGGATCTCATCCTGAAGATTAAAAAAAAAAAAAAAAAAATTACGTCCATAAATTAAATGGATTTAATCAGTGATCAAATTATTTAATCAGACTAAACGTGTCAACATTTTTTTATCCTCAATTCGCAGTGGGCTGATTAACACTCCTCCCAGTGCTGAAAAATAATCATACTGTCCCCCATCTTTTGCTCACTTATAAACATTTGTTAGGTTTTGTGGTTTGTTATTTTAGTCATGTAGGCTGCCAAATATTCGCTCACTGTTAATATTTGGAATACAGTGCAAATTAAAAAGCTGCGTGCATACAACTCAACACAAGCACGAACTAAAGTCTTAAGACATAGCTGCCGATCATTTAAATAAACCTAAGATGCCACACGGGATAAACGTGTTAAGTGAGCAGCCAGCTTCATACTAACTTGAAACCATAGGTTTGCTTTCGGAGGCTAGCATCATGCTAACCAAGCTAGCCATGTAAACACGTACCTCAGTGTTGCGCCAGACGCCTCCTTTTATCATGATTCGCGGCATCTTGGCGGCTTGCTTGTATCTCCTCCTTCAGTGAAATGCTATAAGTGATTCGTATCCAGCGGTGGTGTTTGTGTAGCTTTAGATTCAAACAAAGCCAAAAATCCAACTACAAACCGACCGCTGCGAGGGAAAAAGCGACATGCACCACACCGGAAACTCACAACGGGTCCACCAAATGAATTGTGGGTAATGTGGTCGACGAATAATGACGAAATTCTATGACAGTGTCCTTTACACCCGCCCCCTCCAGAGGTTTATTGAATAAACAAAAGGCAAATATCTATCAAAAGCACACACCATATCATTAATACATGTAAAAAAATATATTTTATTACATTATAAAAAAAATATTAAAAATATATAAATATGCAAATGTAAACAGAAACAAATCGTATAAGAAAATTTTTAAAATTAATTGAAAAAACACCTTTGGAAAACACACCCTCTGTGTACATAAATTTTCAGTTGATAAGAGCATATCTATTTTTCCATATTGGTGTTACATATAGAATGTTTTTGAAGCAGTTCCCAAAACAGAGGAACTGTTGATATGTAACGTACTGAATTCAAAGTTAAAACAAAATTTAAAAAAAGTCTATTAAATAAATAAATAAGGTATGATAAACCAAAAATGATCATCTATTATTAATGAAGGGCTTTGACTTTGATTTTAACTTTAAAACACCAACACCAGGGGACATCTGTCATTCTGACAAGACTAACATATGACATTATGAGACATTATGTCATTCAAGATTATCAGGCAATCAAGAGAAATGTGCAGGGTGGTCAGCAGAGTACAGCTGACTCAGTGAGTGGATGAGTGAATAGATAGCTGCTTGCTGTCCCACAGGACCTTACCGCTGTTGTTGTCAGCCACCTTTGGTGGTGTCTCCCATCGTGGCACAGATGTTCCTCACCACTTGGTTGTGCCTCTCTGTGTCTTAGTTTGCATCTTACAGCCCATTACTATGTGTTGGATATCCTCCAGGGCACCTTTACACAATCTACAACTTGGGTCCCGTCAGGTGTGTAGACTCCTACCTTTGGTAGAAACCTACCTGTCTCACTCTCACCTCTGACTAAAATCCATTTCAGATCCTAACCTCCAAAACCTGGAACATCAGCAATACCAACTGCAAGGACATGTTCGTCTATGTTTGTGGTTAAAGTGAATATAATACTGTCATTTTTTTCCTTTATTTATATTTATTTTCATGAGATATTGTACTTTCTCAGTATACTGTTCTCTTCCGTTGGCCTGTGGTCTGTTTCCATACTGTAAATAAAAGGCCAGATACTTGGAGCGCTGATGTTTTTATTCAACTCGGTCTCTGAAGTACATATTTACTGATTTCCCACAAATGATACCAGGCTACATGTATGTTCTTCACACATTAGCACGACACGGAGAACACTTACAACAACGTGACAGTAGACATGCACAAAACAAGGCAGTGACAGGAGTCAGCACTGGTGGCTTACTGTGCCGAACCAACACTGACCTAAACACAAAGAGCCAACCAATCACAACGGGTGATATCACTGATTTGACGGGGCGTGGGGATGCGGAGAGGACAGCGAGACAGAGGAGGAGGAGGAGGAGGAGAGGAAGCAAAGGAGAAAGGAGAAAGAGAGAGAGCTGAGGGGCTAATACCTAAAATAGTAAGACAAATCATAACACTGTGCACCATAATAAACAATACATATGTTCAGTATTGGCAATAAATATCAGTAATCTCATAAATAATATTTCTCAATATTTTTTTTAATAACATATTTCCTTAAATCTCATGTAAGCTGCAAAGTTCCCCCATCAGACAGTTTCATTTACCTTACTGGTGTGAACACACTCTTTCACTCACACACACACACACACACACACACAAAAACACACTTTTTCTTTCCACTCTTACTCTTTAAGTACAATTCTGTCCAGTGTTACGAGAACAATACTGCAGGACCGGGAGACACAGGGGTGATCTTAAGGTGATTTAAAGGTGATGCTTAGCTTACTGGGGGGCAGGTCACATGCAGACTGATATGTACAACTGTAAACCCCTTCACCTCCCACCTTCTCTTTTCATCTTTCTGCCTTTACTTTATTCTTCTTTACACATTCACTCACATACGTGCCTGTCTCTCATCCCATCATTTAATCCCCTCCACTCTCATCTTCCTTCTCTCTTCAATGCCCCCTTTCCCTATTTTGCCCCCTTGCTCTCGCCCCTCTTCTAAGCGTGCCTATTTCAGGTCCCCGGCGTCCCCCTGGATGGTTTTCTTGATGCGTAGCAACATTGTGGTCAGCCACTGGTCCAGGCGAGACACAGAGTCAAACTCCTTCACGGCCTCCGTGAACGCCTCGCTGTTCTGCTCCTCGTGGGCTTCAAGGAGTTTCTGTTGCACAGAGGAGTGGTGAATATGCAAATGTTCATAGGAAAAAAACAAGTGGTAAAAAAAAACAACAACAAATTTACATGTTTGTTTGGCCAATATTTGATTTCAGTGTTGACACTTAACTAAAGGTGCCAACAAAATGTGAATAAATGAACCGATACCTGAAGACATATCAACTGAAGTTGGACTAAGGCTGGGCTGTACCTTTGTGTAATGCCAGTCTCAACCACAAGGTGGTGCACCAAGTCAATTTTTATTTAATCATGTAAGTCAAAGATGGAGAGCTACAAAAATATACAAACTTAAATATCAACAAACATTTGAAAAACATTTCAATGCATCCACTAGTAAACTGCTCCCCCTGGTGGTGAAAAGTTTAGTCAAAACCTTTGCAGAGATTAAAAACAAAAAGTACATTTAAATTCATTTAAATTTTCCAGGAAAAGTCTTTGTCTGCTTGTTGTAAAGAGAGTTTATATTATTTTTCATAAAATTATTGTTTCAACATAACTGATTTTATAGACAGTTAAAACCTTTGACACAATAGTTATGCAAACTTAGAAAGAGTTATGTTGAAAAACACAAAAAAGGTAATTTACCTTTAACAGTTTGAGCTCTCTGGAGTCTGAGAAGGCTGGAAACATCTCTTCATACTTCTCGATGGCCAACTGAAACGAGCGTTAGTGTTAAGGGCACAGGTAAGCTGATTTGTGTTAAACGATTAGGCTCATGAAACCCGACCCACAAATACATCAGATTCAGTCTGCATGTGTCTCTGTGGACTAGTCTGTGGATAGTTGTTGTCTGGTGTCTTACCTTGGCATTGAGCTCATCCACAATGAAATGACAGAGTGATGCCTTAAAGAAATACTCTTTTGCATTGTACTTCAGTAGGGGATTGTCCATGGTGCTCATTGCAACCTAAAAAACACAGACGAAGGCACAAACATGAACCCAAGTAGGTGAATGTCATGTTTCTCATAAATATTACTAATATATTCTGAAATGGGTAGTTGAAGGTAATCTGTTGTTACCTGTTCATAGATTTCAATTGCTTTCTGGTACTGTTCCAGCTGAGCGCTGTAGTGTCCAACCTTCAGAAGACATTTGTTAGCTGAGCTGAAAAGACAAGCAAGAAATTTGACTTTAATATCTGCTTTTTCTTTCATCAAACCCACTTATTGATTAACATTTTGTGTATACCATATATCTTCCATTAGTAGCCTGTCTCTTTTAAACGCCGGTTTGAAAATGTGTCACAACAAATAGACGCCGGTCTCCATTAGTAGCCGGGCGACCTTCGACCCGGAAGTCCCTCCGCGCTGTCTTCTTCTTCTTTTTAAATTTTATTGGCAGTTGGCAAACAACTGAATGGTGTATTACCGCCACCAACTGGTATGGAGTGTGATTGGAACGTAACTCAAACCCCCCCCAAAAAACCCCCAAACAAAAACAAAAAAACTCCTCCGCGCTGGCCCCTCATCACTCGGCCAGCTGTTTCCAATAAGCCGTCATCTACGACCAGCGGCATTTAAGCTGGATGCGTGGCAGCTGTAGAAGTGGGATTATTACACTGAACTGGAACTGTCGGCTAGCAAACCTGCTAACTGTGATTTTCTGGTCTTTTACTTCCTCTCCTGGAGAGTCGTTGGAGAGAAGTTTCAGGGAGCACCACTCGTGCACTGGGCTACCACAGACAAGGAGACACTCGGTAGCAAAGGAGGAGCACAACTGGGAACTGCATTATTTGTGAACTGTTGGAATACGTTTTGGAGCACTGTAAGTAAACGCACTGTCTTTTCACCTCAGTCTAAAAACCGTGCCTCTCACTTCCATGACAATTCCGAGAAGGGAATAAAGGCTGGTCTCCAATAACCGCCGGTCTCTTTTAAATGCTGGGCCGGCCGGATAGTTTTTTGAATAAACGCCTTGGCTACAATTGGAAGATATACGGTAAACTGTCCTGTTTTCCTTCGTCCTCTGTTAAGTTGTCTGTAATCATACTCTGGTTGGTTCCTTCCATGTTTTCACATAATGATATAGTAGTTTCATAAGTACTTGAAAGCTGTGAGACAAATCTCTACTGGCCATTTTCAGTCAGAGTCACAGCTCAGCAACATCCAGTAATCGTAAATGTTGCCCCACTGCTTGATTACAAAACAATTAACAAACTTGACTCTATAAATAAATGGTGGTTTTAGCATTACGTATGTACTGTATAGTTATTTTAGCCTTTACATACTTTAAGTTTCAGACAGCTCATTTACCTGTTAGATTCTTCTCCCTTGTAGTAGTCTGCTGCCTGCTCGTAGTGAGCGATGGCCTGAAAACACACACACAGACGAGGACACTCAGAGCGCTGCAGAGATCCAAAATCTTTTCATCCCAAAGAAAGGAAGGAAGTCTTTCTACTCCCCACTTTACCTTCTCAATGTCCACCAGCTCTGACTCATAAATCTCTGCTATAGTGATGTGATGTTTGGCTGCAATGGTAAACCGACCCTGTAGTCAACACACACACGCACAGAAAGACAGGCAGTACAGGAGATCGATCAAAGGAAAAGCTGAGATCACTGTCATAGCGAGAGATTTAATGGCTGGCAGAGGGCTTACCATGTCAGTGTAGATGTCGATGGCCTGATTTAAACAGTTGATAGCCTCTGGAAAGACACAGACGAGAGGGTAAGGAGGGCTTTTATAAATGCAAGGAAAATGGAAAGTGTGCTGAAGCCTTGAAGTCAAATTAATAATCTCCCATTTGAGTTTCCTCCCTGTGTGACTGCTAACCTGATAACCCGCAGTATTTTATTAAGCTCGTCACCAGGAAGCAGGAGTTCTGTGGCAACACAACCCAGATATTCATTTTCCTAGAGCAAACCAGGGACCCATTTTAATCTTCCCACGATCCCACCCCAGGGCCCCGAACCTGTCAGTGAAATGCAGTGATGCAGAGGCTTCCCCTTTCACCATGTGGTTTGACACTTTTTTGTCATTGTTATGAGGAAACTGAGGAAGTGTAAACACAGTGCATTCATTTACATGAATTCACATATGTGAGGTCTGCTATAACCGCTTTAATATCTCGGTTAAAATTGTTGCAATTTGCTATAACCGTTACTGCATTTTGGGGGGAATGGGAAGCAGGAACCCCCAGGAACTGGATATTTTATGCATTGTTGGTAAATTAGATAATACAGCCTCATTGTGTTTGTTGTACGTGACTCCACTGTGGAGTCTAATCTGCTACAGTGTTCAGAGGCTCCTGTTTTTCCTGTTTCTTTAAACTCTGAAGTTGTTTTTACTACTTTAAAAAGTGTCGAATGAATGTCTTTGTGTGTCCAGGCTGTGCTGAACGGACTCCGTGCTACGTTTAAACAGCAGAATTCGAACAAAAACCCAAAGTTTAGACAAGCTTTAAACGTGGAAACCCACAAACAAGAGCACGTACGTAAACAGGTAAGGCAGCGCAGCTAATCCAATTGTAATCTAATTAACATCACGGATTCTGCTGATTATAAAAACAAGCATGTCTTGTTGTAATGTCACTATGATGTCTTTCCACTACACTGATGCACTTTCAACCCCTCTCTAAATCTCCAAACTCACTCCTCTGATGGGATGCGGAAAGTTTTTTTCCACAACGACACAGAGACGTTCGTCAGGCAGAATATTAAAAACAGCTCAGTTATAATTTTAAAAAAAAAGCAAAGCCGAGGCTTCAACTTGAGTTTCTGTGACTGAAGCAAAAATGTGAACATTTAAGGGGTCTTAACAGAGAACATTCTTCCTCCTTACACGCTTACTTACATCACAGTGTACAAAATATCCAGACAAATGTTGGTTTCTAGCACAAATACTATGAATACTGATTCCCACATATTCTACAACTGGGAGGAAGACCAGCAAGCCCCACTCTGCCTCAGCGTTGTTCTTTTAAAAGGGTGCTTTTGCTCATCCCTTCTCCACTTGTTAAAGCGACAGGTTTAAAGTACAGAAATCTGAATAAAGCTAGATAAGAGAGTAAGCATCAGGAGGCAAATGATAAGAGTCCTTGAACATAAAACAACAACACAGTGAGTTTATCTCCGGGCTGACTGACATAAATGGATGGTTTTATCTCCTGAACGTCAACAGCACCTATTAACACTGGATCTCACTCTGCTCCTCTCAGAGGAGTGAGTTTGGTCTGATTAAAATCAAGGCAATTATCTGCGTATCAACCTAGTAGCTTCTAGCCAAACGTCGATGCACCACAATGTTGTTCTTACACAACAAACGTCATGTTTTATGTCAGCAGAAGGAAGAACAACATGGCATCTTCTTCATCATTTTTTAAAAGGAGACAGCTTCAGATACGTTCAGCTGGGCCCGTATTCACACATGGGGAAGGCTGCTGTGCATGTTTTAGTTTAGCAGATTTTTACACCAGATGACCCCAAACAGTCCCGCGTCTCCTACCAGCACTGAACCAAGTGTCTTCCTGTTATTAGGCAAATGTGTAAACTAGGGCTGGGACAACGCGTCGACATAATCGATTACGTAAAATACGTCGACGTAAAAGATTTGCGTCGATGCGTCGTCACTTTCAAAAAAACACATGGCGGCAGCGAGTAGCGGTAACATGTGGACTTAAACCACGCCCCCCGAACACGCAGTTCTACAGTATGGGGATATTTTAACCCAAAAGGAAGTGATTCAGTCGTTTGCCGGCTTTGTAAGGTGGAAATGGCCGATCATAAAACGACCGTAAGTTTTCAACTTTTTTACTAACGCTGGTTTTTACCCTTTAATTCATCCAGACACCCCCCACGTAGACACACACTCAGAGATAAACACCCAACCTCCGTAAATGCAAAAGTAATTTAAGCTGCTTAGCAGTAACATATATCATTAGATTCATCGATGCATCCAAACATTCAGCAC
>VURO01044457.1:0-10948 GCA_015108175.1 Pelvicachromis taeniatus | reverse complement strand
GCCAAAACATTAACAAAAACAAAAAAAAAAAAAAGGGAGGGGGGGGGGGGGGGGGGGGCGAACATATAAGACGAATACTCAGGGTGCCACATGTACTCAGCAATAAAGCTGCTTTTTCAGTTCACTTCCTGTCTCCAGGAGTCAACATTTTGCGTCCTTTTGCCCACACACAACCATGACAAAAACATTTTTGAGACACTGGAGGATGTTACCTTTCAGAGGTCCTACAGATGCATCATTTATGAGTTTGAAAGTTCTTCTGAGGTTTTACTTTTTGGTTGTGCAAAAAAAAAAAAAAAAATGTATTGATAAATACAAGAAATTAGCCGGTAAATGACCTGTTAATGTTCATGTAATACAAATATATGTATTTTATTTTTCCATTTTTAAAAACATGATGGCAGCTGCAGTCTAAGTCAGACTGTGAAATAAAAGCTGAAAGAAGGGTTAAACAGTGTGATTAAACAGTTTCTGTAACAGTGAGCTGTGCTGCTACAAGGACAGGTACAGGTAGTCTTTCAAACCGCATGAAACAAATCTTTATAGTATTTCTTTCATTTTACTCCAGAAGCAAAAGATGTTTTCCAAAAAATGTGACAAATGAACAAATAAACAACAACAAATAAATATATGTGTTTAGTTTTAGTGTGGGAGTGCAGAGTCGTTGAGTTTGTCTTTGTTTTTAGGGTCACAGGTTTCAAGCTGTCAATCAATCTGTGACTCAAAGGGGTTAAACGAGCCCCTCCTGGTCTCCGACCATCGTGCCACATAGAGGACTCGTTCTTTTCTTTCTCTCTGATTCGTGTCTGAGGATCTGAGGAACATGTTAAAATCTGAATTAAGGCTTTTTGGGACTTAAAGTTGACTGAAACAGGATAACTACACAGGGCTTATTTCATCGCCTGATGAGTGAAAATTGAACATTTTTGCTAAAAAGTTGAAAAGCTTACATTTGTAATTTCTTTTAATCACACAAATACAGTTTGGATTACCAGGCCAGTGCTAACAGTCCCTTATTAATTAAAACCAAATAATCACCCTTCTAAGGTTAATCAATACCACTCAAACAGATAACAAACAATAGCTTAAGCTCCCTTTAATCAGCATTCAACTATCAGCTTGATTTGAACTAAATCAATCAATCAGGACATGAAATTTAGATTCAGTGGTTTCAGTCACCAGGTGAGAAAATAATGCCTGCAAAGTATAAAACTTTCTTTTTATTTAATCAGCTTTGAACTCAGCTTTGACATTATTCCAGTTGATTTTTATTGGTGGTGACACAGGTGAGTGGGTCAAGCATGAAACAGGAAGTTGCCCCAGAAAAGCCCAGGCTGAGGAAAATGACACAAACTACTTTTAACACAAGATCATAAACTTCTTATTGCTATTTTATTAAATAAACAACTGATGCAAACGGGAACATGATGAAATCAGTAAAAGTTTAAATATCATGTTTTTATTTTTGAAAGTTGCTTTTAATTCACTTTATTCACACAAATACAGATTAGATTAACAGGGCGAAAACCAAATAATCACTGACTCCTTAATGTGAGCTTGATGATGACATGATGTCCTCGTCTCCCAAAGAATTCACGCCTGTATTCATGTAAACTCAGCCGCACCCACTTTGATTCAGACACTGAAACCTGTGACCCTAACGTTGAATGCAGGGACAGTCAACGACTGTCAACGACTCTTAGGACCGCCTCGAACCCCAGTGGAAGATAAATACTTGGCTCTCTCTATCAGGCTACAGTACTGGACACCAGATGGAAGAAGATTGAAGCTGCAAGGACTACTGTTTGCAGAAGTTGTCTTCGTCTGCAGGCTGATTTAGCTCAACTCAAGGAGATTTTTGTGGATATCAACACAGGAGTGGGTGAACACTGGGCCAACCATCACAGGACAATGAACAGAGGATTTGGGCATCAAATGGATTGGTCTCCTCAGTGGAGTCCTAAGCGACTGAAGAAGGGGATCTTTTCGGAGCTGCACAGTAAATTTTCAGGAGCTGACATCTCCATCAGTGCAACACATTTTGACCTGCAGCAGGAAATGCTCTGGATGGGAAACGACATAGTAAGAGCCAAAATTATGCTTCAGCAGAGTTTGTTTCTTCTACATTCACCTCAACCGTTGCAGTCTGATATATTTCTATTGGCGTTCTTCTCTTAGGGTCATGTAAAATCCTTCCTTGGACCTACAATGGCACAATACTCTTCTTTCCACGTGCACCCAACTGATGCCATCAGAAACATGCAGAGTTTGGAGACAGGCGTGCTGTTCCTTTCTAAAAGCAACCTCAGATGTTACACTCGTGGTGGCCTCGTCATGTTTGATTATCGGTAAGTGTTGCTCTTACATTGATTGCTGATGGCCTGGAGGAGTGAAATTATTCCTTACGTTATTGAATTAATGGTCATTTTTGGTGCTTTGCAGGATGGAGGAAGGCGCTGATATGCACAGTCTCCTCATGACTGATAACATGCTGCTCATGGGAGGATTACAAAACTATGTGGTTGAAGTTGACTTGAATACACTCCAGGAAACTCAAAAAGTAAGACACCAGGCTTGTGTTTATCAAAATCTACAACTATCTATGCTTACACCACTGGCACATCATAGACGTGACTTCACAGCGAGTGTCTGACTGTCTGCTGTCTTGATTGTCCTCCCAGTTCACAATGGAGGTACCCGGAGTGACAGTAATGCGTCAGACCAATCGTTTCTTCTTCTTTGGGCACCCTTCTGGCAAAGTAAGTATGACATGATTGCATCAGTTTGATGAGGTTTGGTCTATATCACTCTGATGTTGACCCTCTGTTGATAACAGGTGACCCTTCGGGACTTGCGTACCTTGCGCATACATGAGTTTCACACATTTCCTGGCGGCCTGTCAGAGTTTGATGTTCACGGAAACCTTCTGGCTGTGAGCGGGTTCTCCAGCCGAGGCCTGAATGAACGTTACCTCATGGTGTATGACCTCCGCATGTTGCGAGCTGCAACCCCCCTTCGGGTGCATGTGGATCCCTTCTTCGTGCGGTTCATTCCTACCTACACGTCACGGCTTGCAGTCATCTCGCGGACAGGTATGGAGCTGGTTTCAGGGTTCTTTAGTCCAGTCGTTTGTAGGCTAGACTTACTTTTAGTGTATTCGGTCAATAAATGATACACAATTTCTTTGTGTGATCTGTAGTTTTTGCTATAACTGCCTGCATTCTGTGTCTTTCTCCAGGTGAGTGTCAGTTCTGTGAGCCCACTGGCCTCGCCAACGTGGCGGACATTTTTCACGTCAACACAGAGCGCCAGTTTCTCACAAGTTTTGAGGTATCATCCAGCAAACAAGCCTTAGCCTTTGGGGATTCGGGGGGATGTGTGCGTCTCTGGTCGGACACTCGGGACGTTATGTTTAACGTCTACTCCAGAGAGCCCTGCATTGTGGACACACCGCCTCAGCTGACCTGGAATCATGACCTGCAGCCCGTCTCTCGCATCCCCACAACCCAGGCTACACCCAGCCCAAGGTAACACAATCACTAACTTATGGCACACTAATGAGATTGAAGAGTTTGCATTGCAGCATTCGTAAATATTGTTGTCATATTCTATGAAGTTTGTAAGACATTATTGAGTCTTCCTTCGTTGATATAAATGTGGGTGCAATTTCCCGTGTAGTTCCCATTAAAGGTTTATATCTAAAAACATGTTTCTTTTCAACAGATCAGCTCCAGGGAAAAACCCAGAAATCCCTCAAACTACTGACACTGTTGGCTTGGACAGTTATGTGGAAAAGCCTTACACCTGCCCCAGCAACCGGGTATGTAAAAAACCATTTTTACAACAGTATAACAAATATAAAAAAGTTAAACCCATCTCTGTGTGGTGTATTGTAAGTTTTTTCCTGTTTGTTTTTCGCAGGTTCCTTTCAAAAAAGAAGGGAAGCCTGGTTATTGCAACCACGTCCCCGATTCTCCAGCAGAGAGCGATGAAGAGCCGCTCCGTCGCATTGTTCCCGAAAAGTACAGAAAGGTTGGACTTGCTATGTTTCACCCCGGTTGTCATAGAGATACAGTTAATTATGACATTATGAAGTGTTGCTCTAAGCTCTGTTTTCAAAAACACGTGATGAAAATGTGTTTGTCCTGCTTCAGGTCTCCATTAAATACTCTAAATGTGGACGGGAAGATTTTGACTTCAAACATTACAACGGGACCTTGTTTGCTGGCCTGGAGCCGCAGATTCCCAACGCCTACTGTAACTGCATGATCCAGGTAAGAAGCTGAAGATTCCCAATGTGCTTGGTGCATTTCATTTTTCATATGAGACACTTTGTAAAACTGTGGCTTTTATGTTTGCATCTTAGGTGTTATATTTCCTGGAGCCAGTTCGCCGTCTTGTTCAGAATCATCTGTGCCACAAGGAGTTTTGTTTGGCTTGTGAACTCGGCTTCCACTTCCACATGTTAGATTTGTCACAAGGAGATCCGTGTCAGGTAAACAGCTTTCTTTTTTCCTGCACAAGTAAATTCTTGATCTGTTGGGGAAGGGCAAGGCTTTTATGTTGAAACCTCATTTTGTTAGTAGTTCCCAAAGTAACCTCTATAATGTCTTCTTCCTTAAGGCCAGCAACTTCCTCAGAGCACTTCGACACATCACTGAAGCCAAAGTGATGGGCCTGATCCTCTCAAACTGTGAGCGGACAACAGTCAAACTGGGCCGCTTAATCCAGAGATGGAATCACTTCATCCTCTACCAGCTCCTCCAGGAGACACAGGAGCAGGAGGATCCACAGGCCGACAGGAGAGCCGGCAGCAGGTAAATCACACCACGGCTGACCTGCGGTCTTCCTGGACACTGTCCCAGTCTTATCATTAAGTTTGTTTATAAATGCAGAGTTCTCCTTCTGGTTTCTGAAACGGTGATTTGTGTTTGTGTTGCAGTTCTTTGGGCTCCTCTGGCGAGTCTGTCATTAGAAAGCTGTTTAGTTCTGACGTTGAGAACAGCAGTCTGTGTCTCTGTGGCACACAAACAGTTCGCTCCTCCCTCATGTTGCTGTTCAACATGCATTACCCCGACTCTCAAGGTGAGTGTGAGAGCAACGAGAGCATGCGTATCTCTGACTTTGAATTACTCTGCGTGAACTATTAATGAGCAGAGGGAAATATTTGCTTGACTTGATGCATTCACTGGTATTCATTTTACTTTGACACTTCAGGAAAAATAAAGGAGTGTGACTTTGCTGAGATCGTGAAGAAAAGCATCTGCCTGCAGCAGAGAGCTCACGCATGGTGTGAAAACTGTCAGAAGTTTCAGCCCACAGTGAGTTAAACCTTTCATTCACTCATTAAGACCAATCATTTATGGCTGATTGTTACCTGTCGTGCAGGGTAGTCATTTCTTTGTGTCACACTGTAGGTGCAGACACGCAACATCCGACGTCTCCCAGATGTTTTGGTCCTAAACTGTATGGTGAACAGCAGCAAAGAGGCCGAATTCTGGAAGGTTCAGGCCGAGGTAAGTGGCCGATTCACTGATTTAAATACAATTAAAAGACACAAAGAAAGTAACGATTTACCTGTTCAGTATTTACATGATTATCCACGTTTCTGTTTTTATAGTACGCCTTCAATAAAGCCACGCAGAAAGCAGATCAGGATCAGCGTCACGTGTGGATCCCCGCCACTCTCAAGATGTCCCTCAGCAAAAGTCGGGGACTGGAGATCAGCAGCTGGCCTGAGGGCGAGGAGGTGAGGACTTCAGACTGTCAGCTGGTCTTTAATGAAATCATTTCAGTAACTTATCATCACCAAGTTAATAATCCACACCATTATCACCACCATTTTTTTTTTTTAATATGATGATCTGATGTGTTTGAGATATTGAAATGTTAATGTTCAGAATCAGAATCAGAATTAGAAGAACTTTATTGCCAAATGTTGAGCAGGTTTACAACATCAGGAAACTGCTGCGGTACTCAGAGCGATACTTAAATAAACATAGAACAAAAAGTGCCGAGCAGATTAATATATACATGAATGTTAATGTAACACATGAGTTTCTCAACTTTTGTGAAATTAAAGTTCATCGTATCTTTTTCTTGTATTTTATCTGTAACTAGTTAAGCGCTGCTGAAGAGGCGGAGGGAGCTTCTCTGTATGACTTGGCGGTCACCGTGCCACACATCCTGGACGCTGGCGCGGGCGGTCATCTGGTCGCACACATCAACGTGGGTGAGACCTACCATCAAAGAAAAGAGGCGAGTGACGCTTAGATAAGAAAAGGTTGAAATCTGCTGACGACAAAAAGTTGTAACATCCAAAATGATTTTATTATTTCAGGGAGTCTCTCGCCAGCAGTGGTACCTCTTCAATGACTTCCTCATTGAGCCGATTGATAAGGTAAGGATCCCAGGTAAAGTGCCTGGATGTTCATTCATGCCAACGTTAACGTGTGCAGTCATTTACAAATGTTTCTCCTTTTGTTTTCAGACTGAGGCGGCGCAGTTTGATGTGAGCTGGAAAGTGCCAGCCATCCTGTATTACGCCAAGAGAAACTACCACGCCAAATACGACCTCCGCAGTAAGTTTCAGCACACTTTATCTGAAGTCAAGTCGGATTTATGCCGGACTCAGAAGCAGAGGAAGACAGACGCCGCTTTCATCCCCCTCACAGTCAGTGAGATGCCACAGGCTGGTGACCTGGTGGGGATGGACACCGAGTTTGTAATGCTCAGTCAGGTGAGTCTGGCTATGATACCATCATTTAATATAATATAGGATTAAAATCTATTTGAAATATTCCCAATACATATATTCAGTAGTTCAGCAAAAACTGACAAATGCATTTAAAACTACCCTAAATGTGTGCGTCTGCAGGAGGAAGCAGTGCTGCACAGTGACGGCACCAAATCGACCATTAAGCCCAGTCACATGTCTGTGGCCAGGATCACCTGTGTGAGGGGTCAGGGGCCCAACGAGGGGGTCCCCTTCATCGATGACTACATCTCCACTCAGGAGCAGGTGAGAAAAGCCCGCGATGGCCTAAAAGAACGAGTATATAATGTTTAAAGGATCCACCCGCTAACGTGTCCGTTTGTTCTTCCAGGTGGTCGACTATCTGACCAAATACTCTGGCATCAATCCCGGAGACCTGGACGCCACGGTGTCCTCTAAGCACGTGACCACTCTGAAGTCGACCTACCGAAAGCTACGCTTCCTCGTCGACGCAGGAGTTCGCTTCGTCGGCCACGGCCTGCAGAACGACTTCCGTGTCATTAACTTAGTGGTATGTTATTTCTCCGCAGTTTAAAACGTCAGATTAGTTCATATAGTTTAAAGACGTGATTTTCTTTTAGATGTGCTGTGATTTTAATCTTTTGTATTTTCGGTTTCTTCAGGTTCCCAAAGATCAAGTTATCGACACTGTCCATCTCTTCCGATTGCCCTACAAGAGGATGATTTCTCTGAAATTTCTTGCTTGGTATTTTCTTGGTAAGTTCTGATGCAAACGTAGAACTTACTTTAAAAAAAAAAAAATGAACAAAATTAAATGCAAATAATCCAAATATAGTTATAGGATATAAATGTGTAAACTGGATAATCCACTCATGTTAATTCCCCATATCCACACTGTAATCTGAACACTTTCAGTTTCATCATTCCTGATCATTTTTCTCGTCGTGTCCACAGGCCTCAACATCCAGGGGGAAACCCACGACAGCACAGAGGACTCATGCGCTGCACTGAAGCTTTACAGGAAGTACCTGGAGCTGCATCAGGAAGGCGATAATTATTACGTGACAAAGATGCTCTACGAAGTCTACGACAAAGGCTTCGAGCTGAACTGGAAAATCCCGGATTCGGACACCAGATAGTCACACCGAGTGGACTGAATCCACTCTCCTTCCATCCACGGGTGCTGCTGTGCTTCCCTCTGTGATGGGACTGCGAGCGACACCATGACCTGAAGATGCTCAGACTGCTTTCTTTGTGTCATATTTTAGAGTTATTTGCTTTGAGTCAGTGACTCAGCAGTTTTTATCATACCTAAATGTAAACTTTTTATATCGGAGACGTTTAAAGGGGAAAAAGGGGGATCATTGAAAATATCAAATCTTTTTTTAAAAAGGGAAAAGAAAACGAGAAAATAGTTGCATGTAAATAAAGGCATCCTGAGCACTGTAACATGTTTGTTGTTTGATACCAGGAAGTGGAGAATGTGCATGAATCCATGAAAATCTTGATTAAAACAGATTAAAACCACAATGATGGATTTAGTTTGGTTTTTTTTCTCCAGCTTCTGTGAAATCTGTTGCACGCTTCATTTTCCAGCTGACTTTTTGAAGATTTCTCAGAATTCAGATTTATTCTGAAGTTTTCAAAAGCTGTTATTTCTCTTTTGTAACGTACACATTTAGGATGTTTAAAACACGCCCTTTTAAAGTGTTTGTGTAGAGTGTAACACGTACGCCGTGGTATCACTTTGTTTTTTGTCGCACTTCCCATTCGGGAACTATAAAATGAAATTGTTTGAACTCCTTGTCTGGTCTTACCAACAACTCGGAAAACCGAACATGCAGTTACTAATGATCCAGGAGATGTGTTAAAAATCGACACAACACAGTGGATTTTAATGTTTCATAGAAGAATGTGGAAATTTACACAGAGTCATTTGTTTTTCCCCGGGATGGCGGCCATTTTTAAAAACATGATGGCAGCTGCAGTCTAAGTCAGACTGTGAAATAAAAGCTGAAAGAAGAGTTAAACTGTATTTAAATATTCAGGCTTTTGATGACATGATGTCCTCGTCTCCCAAAGAATTCACGCCTGTATTCATGTAAACTCAGCCGCACCCACTTTGATTCAGACCCTGAAACCTGTGACCCTAACGTTGAATGCAGGGACAGTCAACGACTGTCAACGACTCTTAGGACCCCACTCGACTGCTCAACTCTTCGTCGACCCCACTGGAGGATAGTGGCGGGTGAATTCAGTTTGGTCTTTTCTCGCTTCGTTTTCCAGCGGACTTTTTGAAGCTTTCTTCAGATTTATTCAGAAGTTTTCAAAAGCTGTTCTTTCTCTTTTGTAACTTTCACATTTAGGATGTTTAAAACGCATCTTCAATTTTTCACCTCCAAATCTTTAAACCGCCCTAACACAAGTCCAGCATTTGCAGTCACCACGTGTGAAAAGTAGCACCTATACTTTAATTTTGGCGAAAAATTCGTCAAGGTCACATCGTTTTGGGGGAAGTCTTATCTTTAGGCTTCTGTTGTGATATTGGCTGTATGCGTGGGATCGTAGTGTTGTTGCATGACCATCAGCTCATCACAGGGGCTGATAGTGGGGATGAGGTAATCGCTAAGGCTGATGCTAAAGAGGATGACAAAGAGCTGTGAAACCTCACGTTTCAGAATATAAATTTCATTAGTTATTATTATTTGTACACTGTTCGTGTCTTTGAGGGTGAAAGGAGATTTTTTTATGTGTTACTCAAAAAGCACAGCTTTCACTTTGTGAACAAGGTTGCTATCAGCAGTTTACTGTCGTACCGCTCTTCCTCTTTAACTTTAATCTAAAAACAAAGAAACATGTTTTTCGTCACCAGCTCTACAAGGCATGTGAAACTATTTACAACATACTTTATGTAGAATGAAAGGTACACTCCCTGTGAGTGGGTGGGGATTGTTTTAGGCTATTTGTTGATTATAGTAGAATAACCCACAGATCGCCTATAAATAAACGAATAAAGCAACAGGAAACAAAGAGGTGGATGTGCTTACTGAGGAAGATAAAGGAGATCAAAGTGTGACTTTCATTTCGGTGCTTTGATCGTTTGTCGCTACCTCCTCGTTCTTCTTCACCGACAAACCCGAAGCGTCTCGTTCTTTTTATGTTTGGGTTCTTCTTCTAAACACAGGACACACTCAGCCCTACTCTCCCCCCCATCTCTCTTTACCCCTGCATTTGATCGTATTAACTGATATAATACAATGATATAATACAAGGATCAAAAAATTAAAGCCCCGTCTAAATGTTCAAATGCAGTGTGTAGAAATCACGTGGTGAAAAGTGATCCAGTATAATTCCTGAAGCAGTTTATTCACAAATTTGAGAAGTGGAGTTTTTGATGTAATTTCAAATCTTCTTCTCAGTAAAATCAGTTTTTTTAGTAGCAATGACAGACTTACTTACAAGAGCTGAAAGCCATTAATAACAACTAATTAGTTAAGAGTAACAAGTTAAACACAAAGAAAATAAAAGAGGAGTTTAAGTACAGTTTATGTCATTGTTCCTGTGTGTTAGCACAGTCTATAGAGCATGTAGCAGTGCTTCATAAACAGACGTATAATCATGATTCTCTCTGAATCTCTTTAATCAACAATATACTTTATCAAAAAGTCACCAGATTTTTTTGCAATTTTATCTTCCCTTTGAGCTCCTCCCGGCTCAGAGTAGAGCCGCTGCTCCTCCACATCGAAAGGAGTCAGTTGAGGTGGTTCGGGCATCTGATAAGGATGCCTCCTGGGCGCCTCCTGGGTGAGGTGTTCCGGGCATGTCCCACCGGGAGGAGGCCCCGGGGCAGACCCAGGACACGCTGGAGAGATTATATCTCTGGGCTGGCCTGGGAACGCCTTGGTGTTCCCCCGGAGGAGCTGGAGGAGGTGGCTGGGGAGAGGGAGGTCTGGGCTTCTCTGCTTGGGCTGCTGCCCCCGCGACCCGGCCCCGGATAAGCCATTATCACAGATCAAAAATAAATAAATAATAAATACAATCCACCCCCCATGAATCTCCACCTTATCGTGGTGGAGGGTTTTGTGTGTGTGTTGTCAAATGGCTTTTGTTCTCTTGTAGGGTCTCCCATGGCAAATTGGTCGTGGAAGAAGGACCAGACAAAGACCCTTATGAGTGTAAGCTCAAGGGTGCAGTTCACCCCCCTCCCACACA
>VURO01044454.1:0-17488 GCA_015108175.1 Pelvicachromis taeniatus | reverse complement strand
AAATATTCTGCTATATCTGCTGATGGCCGCTATATCTTTTGGTAGTTTACTGGTATACTTTTTGAGATAATAACATTTTTATGCATGTTTTTTTTTTTTTTTTTTTTGAAAAACAATGGGCGTTCGTCAAAGTTCCGAAAATGGAACATTCGTTCGGTGCATATGCAGATGTGCACCATGGAAACGAATGCACCATGGAAATGTTCCATGTTTGGACCAAAAAGTTGCATTTTGGTCTCATATGAGCAGAGCACCTTCTTCCACATGTTTGCTGTATCCCCCACAAGCATACAGTTTAATTATTATTGAGTGAATGCTTAAGCATTCACACAGCATTTTCTTAGGAAATGCAAGTTTTCTAGTTTGTTTTGGGTGACATGTTTCCTCCCTTTGTGTTTGTCGGGACCAGCAGCACAGTTTGGCGCTACTGGGGCTCCCGTACGGCACGAACACAGCTGTGATGTTTTCATGATATAAAGGACTCGATAAGTGAAATTATCACCCGTGTTTTGTTTTTTTCTCACACTCATATTTAATTAGCAGCTCTTAAGTAAGCGATCATCCTTCTGCTTCTCGGACACAAATTAAGCAAATTGACTGAGCAATTAGAGAACAGACAGGAGATCACTGCCTGACGGCTCGCGTGTCCTTCGTCGTCTCTTTGTGATTTAATTTGCAGCACCGCGTCAGGAGGCACTCGGCTTGAAGATGTGTCTTTGGAGAACACTTTGTGACAAATTCAATCAGCCGGGAAAGCTGAAGATTTCTGTGTCTCGATTTCCAGCCATTGACCCGTCTCTGCTGCTCGCTGGGCGTCGCAGAAGGCTGCTGGTTTCAAAAAGCCGATGTTGTGAAGCTCAAGTGTCAGTAATAGTAGGCCCTGCCTGCTTTTCTGTAATCTATAATTATCTAAGTGGACAGAAGTGTATCTATAATTTGTTTTCCTGCAGTAATAATTTTCGGGCTGAATCGTGACATCCAGAAATGAGCTTTTATCTGGCAGCGGGGAACAGGAGCATCCGATTTTAATCGTGACTCTTTGAAACGACAGCAGAAAAAGGAAGGCGGGAATAGAGAGGAGAACATGGCGACGAAGAAAGAAAGTGAAGAAGAGTGAAGTAGACGGGAAACTGAGGATGAGGAAGGCAGGCGAGGCTACAACGAAAAGGCAGGAGGATATAAATAAAATGACTGGAACAACTCATTTCCACTATGTCCCTCTGCTGTTTCCTCTGCTTCTGGAAAAAAGGACGAGATCCAAGAGAGTCTGAGAAAACGGGAAGAGGCTTGAGGACACTTGTCCAGCAGGGGGTGTGAAGGGGGTATTTAGGAGAGTTGTTGTCCACGAGGGGGGTAACTGGTCAAAGTCCAGCTGCTGGCAAGCATTTCATTATTGTGGAGGTGGCCACATGCGCTGCACCTCTCATGGAAAATAGGCTTCTGTGTGTGTGTGTGTGTGTGTGTTCGTTCCACTGTTTGCATGACTGTGTGTGTTTGTGTGTGTTTTCCCCCGGTGACGCCTGTGTGCTGGTTAGAGCATTAATGATGTGTCTAGGGAGCGTTGCCTCTACATAATTTATCAACCAGGATTTATTAGCCGCAGAATTAACTTGTAGGGGCTGGTGGAGGATCGGGGGCGGGGAGGCGGCGCAGGATGCATTCGCTCTCGTCGTTGAATTTATGTGCACGGATGCATTGTCACTCCCCTGCGATCCATTTCTCTCCATCAGCCTCCTGCCATGTGGGCGTCCCCAGCCGTGTAATTGGCCGAGTTATTTTAATTTTAGTCGGGTTTAAATTACAATTCTGTTAAGTGTGTCTGCACGCGCTGAAGGGGGAAGGCTTAAACTGGATTTATGGTCGACGTAGGGGTTATGTTAATGCCGCCGCAGACGCCGATGACAAACTGTGATTTATATTTGAGCGCTGACATTCGTGGTCGACTGCTAGCAGCACGAGCACCGAGGGGCCGTTTCAGATTTACACAAAGAAGCTACGTTTACATCGGGTTTGTTGCAAAATTGAAGCAGAGCTGTCACAAAACTTTGTCTTCTGTTACTGTTGGACTGCTGTCAACACTGACCAAAAATCATGTTTGATTAGAGCGTAAACCAAACCACATCACATCTCCAACTCCCCGACCAGCACGATTTTTAGGCTATTTTGTAGCTACATGCTAAAACCATTACGCTAGCTAATATATGTAATTATCCGGCTCTTACTTGGGTTTGAAATATCCGTAACGTTTTTCTCTTCTGTCTTCCAGATTACAGAAATGGGTAAGGACTCGCTCCCAGAGTGGCTGCACTGGGATGCCAGCAGCAGAATCCTGCAAGGTCTACCTTTGGAAGAGGACAAAGGTGTCCACTACATCACCGTGTCCATCTCCAACCACACTAAATCCTCATCTTCTTCAGAGGTGTTTTCCATCGCAGTGCACCCTGAAGATTATCAGGATTCAGATTCAGCCCAGCTAACATCTAACCAGGCTTCTGCTGACAATGACATCCAACAGTTCATGTGTGGGAATGAAGAACCGGTCACGGTGCTGACAGTCATCCTGGATGCTGATTTGACCAAGATGAGCTCAGAGCAGAGGGTAGAGCTCCTGGATAGCATGAGGAGCTTCTCTGGTGTTGGACTTCAGTCCATGAAGATGCTCCCTGTGGTCAACAACAGACTGTTTGACATGTCTGCATTTATGGCTGGACCTGGAAATGCCAAAAAGGTGAGTGAATGGTCATTTCACTCTACTAGCAGTAACCCTCAAAGCTCGTTTCTTAACTGAGCAGTTTGTCCTATAAGAAGCCCTTAAAAATGACAAAGTTAGTTATTCAGTCACATCTTTGTTTGTATATACTGAGGTGTCGAAACTGATCATTGAGGGTACTGGGGTGAAAGGGCTGATGAGTGTTTAAGTAATAATGTAATACTTGGTGAACTGCTAAGCATCTGATCAGCATTTCTGATGTCTCTCCAGGTGGTGGAGAATGGTGCTCTGTTGTCCTGGAAGCTCGGCTGCTCGCTGGACCAGAGCACAGTACCAGATATCAACAGTGTCCAGGGTCCTGCAAAGGAAGGCACAATGTCAGCCAAGCTAGGCTACCCTGTGGTGGGCTGGCACATCGCCAACAAGAAACCCCACGTCCCCAAACGGGTGAGACGTCAACTAAACAACACTCCGACGCCTATTCTGGTTGTGCCTCCTCCAACAACTGCAGTGGAGCCACCAGTGAGAATTATCCCGACCCTCTCCTCTCCCTCTATTGCTGCACCCACCGAAAGCTCTGCCCCTCCCGTGAGAGGTCCCGTCCCACTTCCGGGAAAGCCTACATTTAGAGTCCGTGACCCTATTGCTCACACTCCGACTACGGGACCTTCCCAGCCAACGAGGGTCATGGAGTCCACCAGCAGCATTTCTATCCAGCCGAGCATGACGAGGCCTACCTATGTACAACCCACCGCCACACCAGCCACAGCCGTTACACCCACATCTACCAGAAAACCTACCAAGAAACCTCGGAGGCCGAAGACGACCACACCAGCGTACAGAATGCCAAAGACCCCCACAACAAAGTCTCCTACAAGCACCACATCGGCAGGTGTTCCAGATCCATTCAACGACAAGCCTGTGTTAAGCAACCCCATCGACCAGGTCAATGCATTGGTGGGCACATATTTCGAAGTCAAGATCCCATCTGATACATTCTTTGACAAAGAGGATGGAACGACAGATAAGCTGCGATTAACCCTTCGACAAAACCACAATGAAATGGTTCCAGATGGCTCCTGGATTCAGTTCAACACCACCAGCCAACTCCTATATGGCTTGCCTGACGTCCAGCATGTGGGAAAACATGAATACTTCATGCACGCAGCTGACAAAGGCGGTCTAAATGCAATCGATGCTTTTGAGGTTCGCGTAAACCGCTGGCCGACCAATGACAAAACCCCCGTGATATTTACGGCTCGGTTTGAGGGTGAGCCACGGTCTGTAACGAACGACATCCACAAGAAGATCCTGCTGGTTAAAAAGCTGGCGTATGCCCTCGGGGACCGCAACAGCAGCACGGTGAGTCTAAGGAACATCACCAAAGGGTCCATTGTGGTAGAGTGGACAAACACCAGCCTCCCTCAGCACCCATGTCCAAAGGAACAGATCGCAGTCATGAGCAGGACACTAGCCAATTCTGACGGAAGACCCTCACCGGCCTTCAGGCACACTATGGAACCCGAATTCAAACCAGTGGACGTCAAGGTGAAGGGGAGGGCAAGCTGCCGAATGTATTCCTTCATCCCACCTGAAGACATCGATGTCCTTGAACCTGCAGCTGTCACTCCAGGTCTGGGATCAAGTAAGGAAAGTGCAGATGACGTCTACCTCCATACGGTGATTCCTGCTGTGGTGGTGGCAGCAATATTGCTAATAGCAGGAATTATTGCAATGATCTGCTATAGAAAGAAACGAAAGGGCAAGCTCACCATCGAGGACCAGGCCACCTTCATTAAGAAAGGTGTGCCGATTATCTTTGCAGATGAACTTGATGATTCCAAGCCACCTCCGTCCTCCAGCATGCCCTTGATTCTCCAGGAAGAGAAGCCCCCACTTCCACCCCCTGAATACCCCAACATGGCCACACCAGAAACCACTCCCCTAAATCAGGAGCTGCTGGGGGAGTACACGGCTCTGCAAGATGACGACCCCAACGCGCCTCCCTACCAACCGCCTCCTCCCTTCACCACTCCTATGGAGGGCAAGGGCTCCCGTCCGAAGAACATAACTCCCTACAGATCTCCACCTCCTTACGTGCCGCCCTAAGACTTGGTAAACCCTCCCCTGATAGGGCGGAGGGAGAGGATGCCTGAGGAACTCGTGACAGTTTCCTTTCTGGTGTTCGTCTGTCTGGACATTTGCAGGGAGAGATGACAAGAGGTGCTAAAGTACAAAACGGCTTCAAGCGACTTTGGTTTGGGAAGGGTCGGGGCGCAATGATTTGGGTGGGCTTTATAGTACACAGGGAGGGACTACCGTTTTCGTGGTAGCCCACCTACTACAGTGGCCTAAGACGAGCAAATTCTCATCACACTGGCTTTGGGTTCGACCAGCTGGTCTGAAGCAACAACTGGGAGACGTGCTCTCCCGTCCCAGCATTTTATTTTCTCCCGACTTGATTTTGGATACTGGATTATTTTTCACTTTTACCCCAATATTCTGATTCTTTTTTTCCTTTTTCCTCTGGACTGAAGTGTTTGCCTAACTCTTCTTCTGCCTGGCTTTTAAATAATGCGAGAAGACGGCGTCCAGTCATCAGACCGCTGCAGGCAACAGCTCGTGTTTTTAATAACGGGAGACTGAGATTCTCCGAATATGAGAAAAGCTATCACGAGGATCTCAATTCAACCCTGCAGACGACACAAGACAATAGGAGGCCGAAGTGTGTGCGCGAGTGTGTGTTTGAATGAGTGGGCGTGTTTATTCAGATTCAATACGGTTTTGCCTTTTAACACTAGTTGTCTGTTTTTATCCTTATTCACAATGTCTAGTAAAGATGAGAATAACAAGGTAGCCTAAAAGATTTAGAGATGAATAATAATTTGTTTGTTTCATTGGTTTTGAGATTCACTGTATATGTGGAAGACGCTCGGATAGATTATATTTTTTTGGAGGTGGAAGAAATCTAGAAGAAAGGGACTGCCTCACTAAAATAACCCGCAGGAGCTTTCATTCCTGTTTTTATACATGTCTGAATTCAAACATCAACCTTGCTCCCTCCAGTACCGCTAACGGACTCAATCGGACATAAGCAACAAGGAAATTTAGTTAAGAGAGGTTGGCGCGATGTGGAGATTAATTATTTAAGCGTCGGAGTTTAATGTGGAAGCGAAAATGCGGCTTTAAGTTGATGCAGTTTGACAAGGTTACTCAAGGTTAATGTAGCAACACAAGTTTGACCTTTCGTACACACGGCCCACACCTCCACGTTGTATACTAACAGGAAGAACATCCCTGCAAATTATTTTGGACCAGGGATAATTATTTTTTTATGTAACGAGACGGTTCTTCTCTCCGCTCGGGCGAGGAACGCTGCGTGCCATCCCCACGCGGGACTGTACAGATACTCACATCGTAGAGGTCGCGGAGGAGACGCCGGAGGCCGAGATCCGGACACGATTAGTCACCGCAACAACAAAATCGCATTTTAATTTTCTTTTTACAAGAGTTTTTGATACAGCCTCAAATTGATTTATGATTAAAATGAAAAAGTGATTAAAGATTAGTCTTCTGTGATTTGTAAAACCTTAGCTTAGAAGTTCAATTATTGGTTCAGTTATGTACTTAGATTTTTTTTTTCTTTTTTTTTGTCATGGGTCACATGTTTTAATGTTTTATTTTACTCTGTGTGTGTGTGTGTGTGTTTGCATTTAAAGTGTATCTCCACTACTCAAAGATGAAATGACCCATATTTTATGTATTCACAACTTTTATTTCTTTACGTTCTTCTGTTTGATGATGAGTTTCAACTGAAAGTGACCCTTTGCAATAATAATGTACGCTGCGGTCGACCCGGTGGCGGGTCGGCGCGGCCTCGAGCGAGTGACTCGTACGGTCGTGATGTTGTCGGGTTCGCAGATGCCAAGGCTTTTATTTTTTTGCTTATGGAGTGTGCATTGTAATAATAAAACCAAGTGTTACCTTAAACAAAAGCAAAATCAGCCCCTTCGTCATTCTGATTTAACTCGTTTGTGGCGGGAAGATGTTTTCTCCCGATCCAACCCTGACTGATGTTTATGGATGAGATTTTTGGTCACTGTCACTTTTCTACTGCTCCCACTTAGCCTCGAATTGATAAATCAATCTGTCTGAAGTCCACAAGAGGTTTTCCCTCCCTAGACAGCTCGCTGCCTGGCAACCATCTATGGTCTTTGGACTCACTGGAACGGTTGTACTGCTGTCCTTTTTGTACTAAATTATTCTGCTATTGAATGACTAGTTGGACAATTCAGTTTGAAAGCTCTGCCCATTAAAAAGGCTACGCTGTGAAAACAGTCTCTCAGCTCAGTCTGTCTTTCCACACGCTGCATACAGATAATTTGCATTGATTACTTGGAATATTGATTAGATGTAAACAATTTGCCGGCTCTGTTGCCCCTCTGCGATAATTCACGACAGAGTTTAATTTGGAGGTAGGGGAAGCGATGATCGATGTATTCCTGAGATGCTGAGACGGATAAACGGGTCGTCCCGATGACAAAGATTAACGGAGGGTTGATTTCGGTTTGATTGAGGCAACCCGTGAGCTGGCTCGGTGAGCGCAGATATGACGAGGCGCTCGACCTTCAAATTAAAATGAGCATTAGTCATAAAAAGGGTCCAATCGACGTCTCTTTAGCTGCAGTCTCTCTGCTGACCAACGAGACGGCGAAGAGGTTTTCTGACGACCCCCAAGGATGGAGGTCACAATGATGACTGACCTCACAGGGCGAGCAAAGAAGTCTTAGCAAGCTTGGCCTTTACGTTTGGATATTTCATACAGGTAAAATTTACACCAGGGGGAAGATCTGAACCTAAATAACAGTTACACGTTCAATCTGAGTGCAACTACAAGACGGGGTGGTTGGGATTAAGTGTTCCTGGTTTTACCTGCTCGCTGTAATAACTGATCAGAACGCGCTACGAAGCATCTTTAAAACCGCTCACTCTTCTGTTGAACCAACTCTGTCAGACCGGCTTCGACGTTACACCCCTCTGAAGACGTCGGCATGGGTCCATGAACTGCGCTTTAATACTGGACTGGATTCTGGTTGGAAGAGAAACGAGGGTGAAGTTTGCAGTACGTTATAAAATAGAGTAAAAATGACTAGAACTGCAGTTCATTTAAGGAAGTACTGCAAGTTCAGGTGCACGATACTGAGCTGTGGTTGTACCGTGACTCCTGCAGGCCCCGAAAAAAGTCTCACTGACTTTAGTCTGTGTTGTAGCTGTAACAGTACGGAAGCCGAGAACGGCCGTATCCGTTAATAATATTTTTATCTCGTTATCACAAGAAAACGATTTTGAAAACGGAAACCGTTCACAAGAAAACGATTTTGTTTTCTCGTGATAACGAGATAAATAAGTCATTATCACGAGAAAATGGTTTTGTTTTCTCGTGATAATGACTTATTTATCTCGTTATCACAAGAAAACCGGACCACCGTTTTCTCGAGATAACGGTTTTGAAAACGGAAACCGTTCACGAGAAAACTATTTTGTTTTCTCGTGATAACGACTTATTTATCTCGTTATCACAAGAAAACCGGACCACCGTTTTCTCGAGATAACGGTTTTGAAAACGGAAACCGTTCACGAGAAAACTGTTTTGTTTTCTCGTGATAACGACTTATTTATCTCGTTATCACAAGAAAACGAATCCGTTTCTCGAGATAACGGAATAAATATTTCGTTATCACAAGATAATTCACGAGAAAAATATTATTAGCGGATACGGCCGTTCTCGGCTTCCGTAGTCACAGTACTCACAAAGAGAAAAGGAACGATATTAAAGTCACGTCACCTGTGCGGTTGTGCCCTTTAATTTAATCGACTGTCAGAAATTCAGTGACACAAACACCGAAGCACCGTTGGTGGCCCTTCATCCCACCAGGACAACACCTAGCACCCGTCTCATTTCCTCACGTCTTAGCACCTCCCACCGGAGCTGTGATGTGAGGCGGCGAGGCAGCAGGTAGAGAGAGAGACATCCTCGCCTTCATTTTAAAGTAACATCATTTGTGTCATAAATAGTTTTGTTATAGCTCAGTTGCAGCTGGATTTATAAAGTTTTATAAGTAGAGATGCTTTTAATGAAATTCGCAGCATGGCCCGCCGTGACAGACGCCACACAGGAACGGCGAAGGGCAGGAAACCTGATCGTCTTTAATACCTGAAACAACGTCTGAGGAGGAGAGGGTCTTACACCTGGCGCTCCCTCCATCATGCAGCCCCCGCCATCCTCCTGATGCGACGAGCTCAGGCTGACTTCAGGTCCCACACAGGAGGAAACGCTCCCAGACTAAATCAGAATCAGCATACTTTATGTGGGTTACAGTTGCTCCAAGACAGTAACACACTAAACTATTTGTTACAGAGTTTACACATTTAAGAAATAGCACTTGAATATAAATGACTGACTAACCTGTGAACTTTTGCTATTTTACTGTAGCGCGTGTGCAGAAAGGATGTGACTATCACAGTGTTTCCAGTGTGTTAGATGGACGAGCTTTACAGAGGTGGCCACAGGCAGGAATGACTTCCTGTGTGGTTCAGTGGTGCATTATGGGTAAGATCAGTTTATTATGAAGCTAAAACCACAAACGTATAAGAAGAGAGGACAGTATCTAAGGGCGCCTCCCTCAACGCTGAGATCACACTCAAACACATCTAACGAGCTTCCTGGTTTCTTCTTTTAGAGTCACGGGAGAAGGGCCGAGTCTTATTTCTTTGATGCGCATATTTTAGGTTTCTTTTCACTCTCTATTCTGATCTGAAGGACGTATCTTTTATATCATTTTTAGATTTCATCTGTATCACGAAACGCACACCGTGGTTTGACAAGGAACCTTTAACAGCGCGGGGAAATGTCCCCAGCAGGTAAACTGGATGTGACAGAACGGAGCAGGGGAAGCATTTTTGCTTGAGTCAGCCATCTGATACGTGATTAGTTTTCTCTGGAGTTGTGACAGACTTTATGAGATGTAATTTCAGCTGACTGAATCTCTTTTTGTCAGTAATTGAACGGTCTCATAAAAGGTACAAGATTGTAGCTTTTGACAATTTTTCGGGGCTTTGTTTGAGGAAACAGTATAGTCGCAGCCACAAAGGCTTCACTGCCACACTTCTTTTTCAGGGAAGGTTGATTAAAAGTCTCGGTGGCCACACAGGCTACAGCTGAACGCAGTCGAGTGCACTGAGTCTCTATTAAAGGGGGGGGGGCACGGAGGCTGATAGGTGGGTGGAAACTGTGCTGTGCAGCTGAGGATCAGGACTTTAAATTGGAAATAAATTGACAATCAATCCCAGGAAAAGTCTTTCAGAAAACAATTCAGCTGGTCTCCTGCAGCCTGGCTATTACCCGTGCGGTCACGAGGACCGTCCACGATGACACGCTCCTTCATTACAGCCCGACCTGTTCAGCAGAGTAAGCATGAAGCGTTTGAGCCCCCAGGCTGGTCTCTGACGTGCAGACCACACACAGATACTTAATGCAGGCTGAATATACGACTGCAGAGCTGCATTAGTGGCTAAACGTGCAAACATCGTGGCATGTCCATGAAGCAACAATCAGCTTCCTCTCCGGTGAGTCACACCAACACCACCATCTCACAACAGCAAAGGTGGAACCAGTTCTCCACCTGCTGCACGTTCTGGTTGGAGCTCCAGAACAGGAGGATGATGTCACTGGAGCAGCAGCTGAATGATGTCGAGGACCACCACCAACCAGCTGTCAAGGAAACAAGCCGGGAACAGGGGTCACCTGGTATTTTCAAAATAAGAGCAAGGAAATATTTATAAATTAAATTAGGATGTTATCTTTCTCTCAGGTGCATGACAAACGAATAAAAACCAAATTTGTTCTGAATATATTATAGTATTATTAATAATTATGTGAACAAGACCCCGAGATACTTAAACTCCTCCACTTGGGGCAAGGACTCGTCCCTGACCCGGAGTGGGCACTCCACCCTTTTCCGGCTGAGGACCATGGCCTCGGATTTGCAGGTGCTGATTCTCATTCCCACCGCTTCACACTCGGCTGCGAACCGTTCCAAGGCGAGCTGGACGAGACCGAAAGAACGAGATCGCGGATACAAGCGGCGGAAATGGGCTTCCTCCGAAGGGTGGCTGGACTCTCCCTTAGGGATCGGGTGAGAAGTTCGGCCATCCGGGAGGAGCTCAGAGTAGAGCCGCTGCTCCTCCACATCGAAAGGAGTCAGTTAAGGTGGTTCGGGCATCTGGGTGAGGTGTTCCGGGCATGTCCCACCGGGAGGAGGCCCCGGGGCAGACCCAGGACACGCTGGAGAGATTATATCTCTGGGCTGGCCTGGGAACGCCTTGGTGTTCCCCCGGATGAGCTGGAGGAGGTGGCTGGGGAGAGGGAGGTCTGGGCTTCTCTGCTTGGGCTGCTGCCCCCGCGACCCGGCCCCGGATAAGAGGAGGAAGATGGATGGATGGACGGATGGATGGATGTTTGTATTCTGGTGATATTGCAATCAACCAAGGTTTCCGGGTGTATGTGTCATTTTGCAGGAACACTATCGTCCTGCTTGCTTCACTATCTGTGGAGGACTTTCTCTTTCAGAGCTCAATGTAAGCAGTTTGGTGGCAACAGAGTTGCGATTCTTGCTGGTTTGTTACAAACAGGTTGCTTGCAATAGTCAACTTGACCCCATTCAGTCTCAAACTCACAGGAGATCAATTTGATGACGGCAACTGACTGCGAGTGGTTATAAAGGGAGGCACTGCAGTCTCACGGCGGCTGGTCCTCTAGAGTCGCTTAACCAGCTGTATTTCATTAAGCAGAGCTCCTCTGGAAGAACTGAACATCATATACTGAAGCAGAGAGTTCGAACCTGCTGATCAGATTGGGATGAAGCGACACAGCAGAGAGGAGCGCCAGCAGTAACAGGAAGTAAAGCACGACCCCTGAGAGTGTAGACACCACTGCTGGTGGTGGAGATGACGCAGGTGGAGAGTTGGACGAAGATCTGTGGAGTCATGATGCGAGAAGACAAGAATGCAGACACGTGTCACTCACCTGAATCTTCCTCACTGAACGTGTTCATCAGCTTCGTCAGACGACTCTGGTTCAATGTTCACTGTGTTTTAATGACACACACACACACACACACACACACACACACACACACACACACACACACACACACACACACACACACACACACACACACACACACTCGTGTTGTTTGGAAGCTGTGCACCTGTGTGGTGATCGTACAGCAGGCAGTGCTCATTACTGAGCCGTACCTGTGCCGTTTGTCTGCCCGCTGATCCAGATCTGTCCGTCTGCGTGTGATGTGTGGACAGGCGCTCTCGGAGGCGCCGCCGCCGCCGCTCGTCTGATTCCCAGCTTTTCTAATGGAACACATTCTGCTTTAAACGCCTCTCCAATCACTCATCTTGTCACGCTGAGTGTTCTTGACCTTGCATCATCCAACAGGAGGGTGTGAGCAGAACCCCCACGCCCTCCTCTCTATGCTGCGGCCCCCCACCACCCCTCCACTGCTTTGGTAAATCACATAATGAGCTCTTGTCTGGCGTTTTCTTCCTTCCACCGTTTCTTTTTTTTTTTGCTCTGAAATGCTGCACTGCTGACAAGTTCCTCCCCATCCTCTTCAAACCCATCATTCTGAGTGTGTGTGTGTGTGTGTGTGTGGATGACCCATTTTGAGAATTACACATAACTATAGAAGACGTGTTATGTTTTGGTTGACAGGGAAAATGCGTCTTTTCTTTGCACCACAGCACATCAGGAGCATCCTCTCAGTTGCCAGTTTGTTTGGTGCAGCTCGCTAAACTGAATGCAGCGTTTAGAGAGCCTGCTGGCTCCATATGCACGCCTCTACTTTGTGCTGCTGCTAACATCTTTTACATTATTAGCAACTGTGTCTTTACAGCCTGAACTGTATCTTTTCTTTGCTCTTTGTCCACATTCAATGAAGTTCTTGTAATGCCGTTTAGTTTAGCAGCCTTATGCTAATATTGGGGGACATTTTTTGAACACATGCATAACGTTTTGTTTGTTGAAGCACTTAACTCTGACCTATGCAGGATGAAACAATAATCCACATTATTACAGCGGTGACGTATCGGAGCTCGGCTCGTAACACAGGCAGGCCTCGTACACCGGGGAGAAGCTTTGCTCTGATCGCGACTCGTAAACAGAAATACTCGCATACAGAGCTGCTTGTAACCCGGGGTTACACTGTATCCTTCTGCATCCGAGGACTCATTCCAGGGATGGGGTGAAGGGAATTCTTTAAACTTGCAGCCTCAGGCTGTTCCTGTTTTAGCTGTGTACCTAATAAACTGGCAAATGTGATATAGTCTATGTGGAAGCAGAGATGAGCCTTCTCTCGGTCCTTGACAAGGTGAAATGTTTGTTTAAAAACTAACCCGACCATGATCCCTGCTGCTCCCTCGCCCCGCCCTCTGTGCATCATGTATCTTATACAGCAGGTACAGAAAGTGGATCTAAGATGAAGGAACTGCTCGGCGCCTCTCGCCGTCCTCGGCTGTATAAGCTGCTCGTCTTTGCAATCAAATGACTCGACGGCACTATATGCAGCTGTAATCTTGAGCATATTGATGGGAAAATAAAGAGCGCATACATACAGATAGATATCTCAAGTGTACAATAGAAATGAATAACTCACATATTGATACCTGTGAAAAGGCTCAGGCATATTTCAACATCAATATCTCGTCTGATTCATGAGCTGTGTGGAGATTTAAGCCTGATGCTGTGGCTCACACTACAATCATCGTTACAGACATCAATACCTTCTCTTATCCCCTGATAGTCACTGAGTAAATGTTATTATGAAGTCTTCCTCGCTGCTTCCTACCTCATGCTTTCAACGAGCGCGGCTGGTGTTCAGCAGAAATGTCCTTGGTCCTTATTTTCATCCTCTCGTGGTACCGAGGTCATGGTAGTGTTGAGCATCGCTGATGTTTCACCTCTCGTCCAGCAGGCGTCTTCATCATGGAGGTCCCACCTGCAGGCCTTCATCTCCTCTGTGTCCTAGTTTGTGTCTTTTGCTTGCTGTGCAGCTCCGTGGACATGCAGGTGAGCTCAGTGGTTAATCTTGCCCAAGAATATTTGGCATCCAATCAGTAGCTGACCTGCTCTACCACCTGAGCTACAGCCAACCCCATGATGTCCATCTTTTACACTCTAATAAACCAACCAATCAAAACTTGGCTACCTAAGAGTCATAAAGTAACTGATTCTCAGGGGGACGCTGTGACTGATTTCACAGTCACGATTAACATGAAGTTCAATTCAATATTATTTATACAGCGCCAAATCACAACATCAGTCGCCTCAAGGCGCTTTACATTGTAAGGTAGACCCTACAATAATACATACAGTGAAAAACCCAACAATCATATGACCCCCTATGAGCAAGCACTTTGGCGACAGTGGGAAGGAAAAACTCCCTTTTAACAGGAAGAAACCTCCGGCAGAACCAGGCTCAGGGAGGGGCGGGGCCATCTGCTGCCACCGGTTGGGCTGAAAGAAGGAAGACAGGATAGAGACATGCTGTGGAAGAGAGCCAGAGATTAATAACAAGTATGGTTGTTATTGAAGTTAGTTCAGGTCAGTGAAGTTAGTTCACTGACCTGAACATCCTGACTGCACTCTGAGAACGTTAAAGTCAGCGAAAGGCCAGTCAGCCTCTGACGTCACTGCACAACCACCAGAGTGGAGCCCTTAAACACTGAGGTCAACCTCAAATCGATACCTGAGCCCATTAAGCGGAGCGCTCTGACGTAGGTGTCCACGTGGATCAACGAGTTTATGAAAAAGTCTAAACCTTCAGAACAATCAGGATCAATCAGCCATCAACATTTCATATCTTCTGCTCCGTGTGTCGGCCTCAGGATGGATCTGCAGGCTGAGAAAATCAATTAGGCTCACCTCCATTAATGTTAATGTTCATTCATTTAACATCTACCACCGAAAAAACGCACTATTTCTGACTCATCGCCCAAGAACAGCAGATAACTGACCTAAGCTCATCTCACAGAATTACACATATTGGTCCATTTAATCAAGTGCAATAATGAAAGTTAAAGCATGAAGGCAGGATTTCAGTTGCATAAAGAAGATTTTGGTGAACCCCTCAAAGAGGAGGAGAGTTCCACGTCCAGCAGTACAGGACCCTCAGAGACTCGCAGTACCAGCTTCTCTTCTTTGGCTCTAATTAAACCCACAATAAAATTCTAAACCCTTCTTCTCACATACGAGGTCTTGAATAATCAGGCCCCTTACGCTGTAACTGCAGCCCAGCCCATGCAGCAGTGTATTCATGACTAACCTTCCTTCTCTCAAACCAACCGGTGGCAGCAGATGGCCCCGCCCCTCCCTGAGCCTGGTTCTGCCGGAGGTTTCTTCCTGTTAAAAGGGAGTTTTTCCTTCCCACTGTCGCCAAAGTGCTTGCTCATAGGGGGTCATATGATTGTTGGGTTTTTCACTGTATGTATTATTGTAGGGTCTACCTTACAATGTAAAGCGCCTTGAGGCGACTGTTGTTGTGATTTGGCGCTATATAAATAAAATTGAATTGAATTGAATTAACCTGGTACAGTGGATGGATGAGCTCAGCTGTTCTCCTGCCATGTGATTGCATTTGTCCCTAACCATCGGGAACGTTAACTTTGATCCAGGGGGGAAAAGTTAGCCTTCATCCTCCAGCTTCACTGTGTTTATGCTAACATAGCTGTGTAGCTAGCCCCCACGTAGCACATCATTATATAGCAGCTAGCCCAACGTCAGTAACCTACAAACGTCGCTGCTGTTGAGTGAATCTGAGTTGGTAAATATGGTTCGTGTTTGATTGTGTTAGTTCCCTTTTCGTGCACAGTCTGCCTCTTCATCAGCGTCTCATGTGAAAGTGAGTCGTGTCTCCGTGTCGGTTTATATCTGGTTTCTGTGTCATGTGTGTTAGTCTATGGCTGTGTCTCAATTCCTAGGACGCATCCATCGTGGGCCGTAGCCGAGGCGGCGTACGTCAGCCGGGTCCTCCGAAAGCCGAGAAGGCCGGAAGTGCGAGGCTTGTGAAATGGGACGGTCTAGCCTTCAGATTAGCATCACCAGCTGTTCCCGCACTTACCGCTTTCAACGCCTCGGTTTTACCGTCTCTGTTGCTGCCGCCAGTGGTGGAAACTGGAACTGGCTGGGCCGCCCTATGACTTCTGGGATGTGGTGGGCCATGTAGGATACACCAGACCCATCCTACAAATTCGGGGAAATGTAGGCCGCATTTGGAGCAGCCTTTGAATTGGGACAGCCTACGTCGCGTCGCTGTGATGTAATCGGCCTACAAATGTGGCCCACAAGGGATGCGTCCTAGGAATTGAGACACAACCTGTGGCTGTTTCTCAATTGCAAGTACGCGAGTCCGGACTCGTGTTCTCGGCAAGACCGGACTTGCCGGGAACGCGAGTACGAACTCGCGATTTGTGCAATTGGAACGCCAGCGTACTCGATGATGTCACAGGTCAGGTGAACGTGACCGGGCTGGTCTCGCCAAATGCATGACGGGTTATTTGGCTCCACCAAGTCCACACAAGTCACCAGCGATGCATGCTCGATAAAACGGGCGGAGCCAGAACACATCCGGGAACTTTTCGCATTCTCGGCTTGATGCGTACTTTGAATTGGGACAGTACTCGTCTCCGACTGATGACGTATAACGAGTCGGCGAGAACACAAGTACACACAAGTACGCATATTGAGACACAGCCTGTGTCTCAGTGGGCGTGTGTGGGTGCGCGTTACTTCCTGTTTTATGTTGACAGCCTCTCATCTCGTGTGCGTGACCTTCAGTTTCTGCGTCTCATTAGTTAGATTCGATTCAGCTGTGTTCCCAGGTGTGTCCGCTCTCCTCCTGTGTGTAGCTGTCGTTTGCATTTTTGTTGCCTCCTCCCTCATTGTGTGTGTAGCTACCATCAGTCTGCCTTGTCCTTGTCTTCTTCGCCTTTGTTCCATCATCTGACTTTACTTCTGTCTGAGTCCTCTTTCCCTGGCACACACCATCCTTGTAGGGGAGTCTCTTGATGTTTTATGCATCTGAAAGACAAAATATATATCATTCAACTGATCAGATTTTATAAACACTGAGTGCTGGTACTGGTCTAAAAAATCCCGCACTGTAATGTGATTTGCAAACAGAAAATGTGGAAGTGTCATAAAAGATAGAGCTATTGTAATGGATTGGATCTGATTTCACAGGCATACTTAATAAAGTCTCCAGGACAGAAATGATTTATGCAAAATCACTATTTATCTGTAAAAAAACAACAACATAAATCTCTTAGAAATAACCTGGAATATTTTTAAGGTGATTACCTCTGCGCATTGCAGTAGAACTGGGCTAATGCTGGCTAGTTATGCTACGCTACCTCAGTTTCAGATTAGGTTAATAATACGTTTTGTCCTGCAGCCATTCGAGCTTAATCTCAAGTCTCTGGTCTGCAGATAAAATAAATACAAGCGAGCGTCAGTGTCTCCATATTTGATTATTCTCCTTTCAAATTCAGCAACACTGCAGGCGACAAACAGCCACCACACACACACACACACACACACACACACACACACACACACACACACACACACACACACACACACACACACACACACACACACGCACACACACACACACACACACACAGTGCACACAATGCTGCAGAGGGAATCAC
>VURO01044451.1:0-18135 GCA_015108175.1 Pelvicachromis taeniatus | reverse complement strand
TCACGAGCTGTGGGTAGTGACCGAAAGAACGAGATCGCGGATACAAGCGGCGGAAATGGGCTTCCTCCGAAGGGTGGCCGGACTCTCCCTTAGGGATAGGGTGAGAAGTTCGGCCATCCGGGAGGAGCTCAGAGTAGAGCCGCTACTCCTCCGCATCGAAAGGAGCCAGTTAAGGTGGTTCGGGCATCTGATAAGGATGCCTCCTGGGCGCCTCCTGGGTGAGGTGTTCCGGGCATGTCCCACCGGGAGGAGGCCCCGGGGCAGACCCAGGACACGTTGGAGAGATTATATCTCTCGGCTGGCCTGGGAACGCCTTGGTGTTCCCCCGGATGAGCTGGAGGAGGTGGCTGGGGAGAGGGAGGTCTGGGCTTCTCTGCTTGGGCTGCTGCCCCCGCGACCCGGCCCCGGATAAGCGGCAGAAGATGGATGGATGGATGGATGGATGGATGGATGATTGCCAGCAGTTTGCACGGAAAGGCCCAATTTACACGCAGCCACTTGCCAAGTTGTCGGGAAATATTTCCTAGCAACCAGTGGTTGCTGGGGCTGACTGAGACCTTAAGAAAGTGGCTGAACATTGCATCTGGAAGAACTCTTTATCACATCCAGATGTGAACTCAAGCAGGTGTAAGGTTTTGAGAAGCGTTCTTTCTTGGGGGGGTAGTTAAGTGGGACAAAGTATGAAGCGGTTTCCAAAAAATTAGATTAAAATTTTGGGGCGTTAAATTCAAAATGTCTTAAGTCAGCAGGAGGATGGATTCAGTGCATTTGTTTCCTTTCTGTTTGGGTTGTATTCCTTTGGAAAGATCAAAATGGGGGAAGACAGGGAAGCACAAAGTAACAAGTAACTAAACTCAGTGAAATTATCGACACTCTACAATTTAAAGGGAAAAAAGACTTTTCCCTGCGCCCCTTTTCACAAAGAAACGCCAAAACTGGAACAAAAACAATCCAAAAATTCAACATAAATGCTGTCACTGTTATTTTCTTGAATCATTTTGAAATAATTTCCCACAGACCGAAGACACGTCTTTAGCTGTTGTGTTTTGTCAGAGCACCCCTAAAACTCCCAGTCTACCATTGTGTGTGAGAAAATAAAAGCGCTGTTCGATACGACAATTTGCATCCAATCAAAAATGATTGTGAAAATTTAAATTAAGGTTCCTGCACTCATCGTTTACGTCTGTGTTCCAGGTCTTCATATCATCTACACCCAGGACGAAGTGGACGTAGTTCAGAATCTCATGTTCTACATTGAGGCGGCTTACAAAGTAGCTGTAAGTCCATTTTATTCTTTTCCAGCTCCACAGAAAGCGACTGCTTCTTTTCCCGAAGCCAAAATGTTTTATTCATTCTGTCTTGTTTTCCCTCAGGATTATGGGATGTGGGAAAGAGGAGACAAAACCAACCAGGGCATCACCGAGCTGAACGCCAGCTCTATCGGCATGGCCAAGGTTGGCACAGACACACACAAACATGCAGTAAACGCAGACACCTACGACACTTCAACAAGCTCGGGAGGACAAAATAAGTGAGCGCAGAGCTTCCCACCGCACATGAGGAACAGGTGCTCCGGTAAAAATGTCTGGCACTGTCAAAAGTACCCAGCGGCCTTTACGCTGACCTTTAGAAGACCCTGACTCCACAGAGCTAAGTCTGGATCACATTCAGTGCTGAAAGTATATCAGGAGCAGCAACAGTATGTTCAGATAAAGTCTGTAAAGTCAAATCTGTTGCAGAATGAAAGGTGACAGTCACGGGTTTTTTGAGAATGAACCTTTAAGGTCAATGGTAAACATTACTGTGAGTGTTCTCATGCAGCAGCAGCAGCAGCAGCAGCAGCAGCCAGGCCCGGTCTCTGTGTGTCCGGCTCTGTCCTCACTTGTCATTAAAAGAGGGATATCATGTTCTCTGTGGTCTTCCTAGAATGGCTTCTCACTCAGAAATAACATAGTACTCAACACACACACACACACGAGTTTAATTTAAGACTTTGAAAACAGGCACCACTGCAGCTTCTCTGCTCTGTTAATTATGTGAAGTTAATCGTATTTATAACAGCAGACCTGAGCTGAGCAGCTTTAACATGATTTGCTCTTCAAAGCATTGAAACTATTGTTTCACCCTTTGCTGCAAAGTATTTAAACCACAAGGTTTAAATTGACTCATCATTTTTCCCCTCACATTTCCGAATCGCATAAGCTTCTGTTTACCAAACCAGAGTGTATTTATACACATTTATCCACAAACTGAATCTGCAGTAGCAAAGCCTCTGTAGCTTTTATTTGAGCTGTTCTCATTTCTTTGAGCTGACTTGATATTTGATGGCTTCACAAAGCAAAATATCACAGACTAACCTCGTGTTGTGGGTCTCAGATGATCTTTTGTCTAAAGTTTTTGCAGTTTAACCCTTATCCTCCCTCGTCCCTGTGCTAATTAGTTTATATTACTCTAACAATAGCTCTATAACTACAGTCACCTGGTAGCAGATGGCGCCCGACTCCACTGAGCTTCCAGATGTTGTTGGTATTTAGTATTTATTTATGTCCAATATTTTTGATTTTTTTTTTTAGAAATACTTCAGTCAGATTACGGTATAAGTTATTTACATGTTATCTGGATCGATAACCAAACTCCAGGTCTGGTTTTAAAGCTTGATTGTAGCGCCTGAGAGAACAACAACACTGATAAACAGCAGAAATGACTGTAAGCCTCTTAACTGTCAGCGGTGCCTCGCTGTTTGTTTGTGGGAACGAAAAGAGCATTTGAAGTGGTGAATAATGTCAGACTTGAATAGGGGAGTGTTGTCTTCTTTCAGTGACTGTCATTAATGAGCGCATGTGCGTTGTGTCCTTCAGGCAGCTCTGGAGGCGCTGGATGAACTCAACCTGTTTGGAGCAAAGGGAGGACCGGGCTCTCTGGTCCACGCTCTGGCTGATGACATACAGCAGTGCCAGGTACGCGCACACAGTTAAATATCAGGATGGGAAGCTCATCGGTTTAATTTTAATACATATCTGTATTCCCATCAGTCCATCCTGACGTCCATGTTACCCAGAGCGTCCATCTCTAAAGAGGTGGATGCCGGAGTGCTGGCCATCATCTCGTACCCCGCCTTTGCCGTTGAGGACATAAGTATAGTCAACGTGACCAAGGAGGAGATCATCTCCAAACTGCAGGTGCAGACAAGTTCACAGAGGCAGGGTTAAAATTAAGTTAAAATTTTTCTCTTTATTTCTTGGACTACTTATTTTTTTTTAACTTTGGCTGATTTGTGTGAGAACATTAATTTGAATATTTAGTTTTTTCTTGTGACAAATCAAATCTAACCCGCTTAAAAGAAACAACTTGCAGCTGAAATGTAGCTTGTTATATGAGAATATGCCTCGTGCATTTATGCTCCTGCGTGTTTGAGGCGACCTTGTTCTCGCTGATGTGTTCAGGGTCGATACGGCTGCTGCAGGTTTCTCAGAGATGGACACAAAACCCCCAAAGAGGTAAACGTCCTGTAAAGGTCAACGCTCCCGCTGTCTAATTCGTCCTGTCGGATAATCTATTTATATCTATTTGTTTGGATTCGAAAAAGAGAATACATTCCACTATGTGGTGTTTTGTTGTGTTTTGTCTCCTGAAGTCAGTAAATGCACACGTGTCTGATCTGTTTGTTGCTTTTTTTGTGGTAAAACTTTGTGGCTTAAACTCTTTTCACTGTTATGAAGCTCGGTGGCTCTCAGTAGCCCGAGGCAGTCGAGTGAATGCAAACACGTCTGAGGCTAACGTCAGGCTCGTGCTGCTTTGTTGTTACATGTGGGATTGTGAAAAAAGCATGTTTGGTTAAAGGAGTGTGTCAAAAGTCTGGTATCTGGTTTATGTTGATTTTTGACTCTGACAGAGAAAAAAAAATCAGGTCTGGATCTGATTTTGCAAACACTGCAGTAATCTGAGTCCAGCAGTCCAGCAGCTGATGGTTTGTTCTGTCTCCATAAAGGATCCAAACAGACTCTATTACGAGTCCGCAGAGCTGAAGCTGTTTGAGAACATCGAGTGCGAGTGGCCTTTGTTCTGGACCTACCTCATACTGGATGGCATCTTTATCAACAGCCCTGAACAGGTAATTTAAATCTCTGAGATGCTGTCTGTCTGTGTGCATCAGTGTATAACAGTATTTACCTCTTTTATTAACAAAGGAAGTGTTTGATATGATCCAGGTGCAGGAGTACCAGGAAGCTCTGGAGGGAATCCTGATCAAACAGAAGGACGGGATACGACTGCTGCCGGAGCTCTACAGCGTTCCTGCAGACAAGGTCCGACATCTTGATGATTTAGAGGCTGATTTTAATTCATTTTTAATGTGTGAGCTGTGTGGACCCTGCAGTCGTAAAAGGCCAATAGGGGTATTATATTCACTTCCCCATTGGCAACATGGACTCATGTTTGTTAATGCGGTAACTCAAGAACGAAGCCAGACAGGCTTTTCAGATTGATACCATAGAGGTACCTCTCATCGTTACCAGCTCAAAAACAGTTTGCATTAAATGAAGTTTTCATCACTGACAGTTTTTTTTTTTTCTTAAACACCTGAAGGCTGTTCGTCCTTTAACACTGACTGTTATGTAAGCTAACCATTAACTGTGTCTAACTTTGTCAGCTCTTAGTAGCACGTAGAGCTTCAACATGCAACAAGAAGAAATGGGAGTGAGACACACTTTTTTTTAACATGCAATTTATTGAAAACAATGCTTAAACTGAAACAGTTTGATCAAAAGTTTAGGACCACACCTCCAAAAACCCCTAAAACAGAGATCCAAGTTCCAAACATGAACTCAGTAATGAGTAGCTCCACTGTTATTGTTGATCACTTCAAAAATTCATTGCAGCATGCTTGATTCAAGCGTTTCCATGAGGTGAAGACGGCCGCACAAAGGCCATCTACTGTCTGGAATTGTTGTCCATTCCTGTGAACTTCCCTTGCCGTCCATCCCCAAAGGTTCTCAATTGGATTTAGATCAGGAGAACACTCAAGATGGTCCAAAAGAGTGATGTTATTATCTTGGAACAAGTCCCGCGTCCTGCTGCATTGTGTACTGTAGCATCATCCTGTTGAAAAACCCAGTGGTTCCCACACAGACGAGGGCCCTCAGTCATGAGGGATGCTCTCTGCAACATCTGGACACAGCCAGCGACTGTTTGATGCCCCAGCACCTCCTGAAGCTCCATTGTTCCACTGAAGGAAAATGCACCCCAGACCATTATGGCGCCCCCTCCACTGTGGTGCGTAGAAAACATCTCAGGTGCGATCTGCCTGTCATGCCAGTAACGCTGGAAACCATCAGGACCATCAAGGTTACATTTTTTTCTCATCAAAGAATAAACCTTTCTTCCAAATGGTCCAAACGGTCAGTTCTGTGGCGTTCAAGGAGACGAGGCCTTTGAAGACATGTTTGTTTCTGACGCCCTTCAGTCTCAGATGGTGTCTGATGGTTATGGGGCTGCAGTCGGCACCAGTAATGGCCTTAACTTGGGTCGAGGATTGTCCAGTGTCTCGATGGACAGCCAATTGGATCCTCTGGCTCAGTGCAGGTGAAGTTGTTTTGGATCTTCCACTTGACTTTCTTGTTCCATAACCCTCAGGGTCATTTAAGAAATTCCAAATGACTTAAATGTCTTACCGCGTCCCACCTCAGCAGCGATGGCGCCCTGCAGGGGACCGTGCTAATGCAGTTCAACAACCCGACCACGTTCAAGCTTTATTTGCCATCAAAAATTCATGACAGTGTGACTACCTGACAGAAAATAACCATGAATCCACATTTTTGCACAGATTTGGCCTTTAAAAGGCAGGTGGACCTAAACTTTTAATCATCTGTAAAACAGCCCGTTTCAGTTGAAGTGTTGTTTTCAAAAAATTGCATGCTCAAAATGTTTTCTTCTTGTTGCATGTTGAAGCTCTACTTGAAACCTTGTTAAGATCCAACCACGCAAAATATGTTTTTTTTGTTGTTGTTGTTGTTGCCATTTTTCAAGTTAAAACGACCTCATGACCTCTGGTTTTTAATGCCTCATATTTAAACTTGTTCAGTCCTTTTAAACTTCTGTATCCTGTCTTATGTTTGCTTATTCAAACAGGTGGAGGAGGAGTACATGAACCCTCACACCGTCGAGAGGATCCCGATGGGAAAATTACCTCTAAGGTGGGGCCAGAGTCTGTACATCCTGGGAAACCTGCTAGCTGAGGTGAGCTGCTACATAAACGAATGACCAGCCGTAGCGCCGCAGCTCTGATACGTGTTAATAACAAAGTTACACAGGAAGCGTCAAAGCAAACAAGCGCACACTTAAGATTTACTGCTAAACGTTCCTTTACAAGCTGCAAGTTATTTTGAGATTATTTAGTTTGTTTTGGGGGGTTTTTTCAGGGGTTTCTGGCGCCTGGAGAAATTGACCCTCTTAACCGGCGTTTCTCCACCATCCCCAAGCCTGACGTGGTCGTGCAGGGTGAGTTCACCGCTGAGGTCCCAGTATGACATTTTCAGCTCCAGATTAATATTGATAATTGTGGTTTAGCTCTTTTAACCTCCTGATCACGCACTCACGTACTGATGGATACATCAAGGTCAACTCAGGGTTTGGTATCTTGCCCAAGGATAATTCGACATTCAGGTTGGGCAGTAGATGTGAGTAATGTCAGTGATCTGATGGTTTGATGTGCGTCTCTCCCCCTTCAGTGTCCATTCTGGCAGAGACGGAGGAAATCAAAGAGCTGCTGTTTAAGCATGGGATAGAAGTGGAGACCGTGGCAGACATCCACCCCATCCATGTGCAGCCTTCCAGAGTCCTCAGCCACATCTACGCCAGACTCGGTACAAACTCCCTACTGTGGGCTAATCTGTCCCATAAAGAGTTTATGCGTCAGGCACAAATGTTATGGACTGGATATAAAATGTTGAGAGGTCGGGGGCCAGTCCTCTGTTTTACAAAGGATTAATGAGCCTGCTGCAGAGTCATGACCTCAGTAAACACTTTCCTGATAATGTTCTGGTCTCGGTCACATGATTTTCTTTTTTAATTTTTTACAACATGGTCTTAGTTTTGTACATAATGGTACTATTTACCACAATTTTACCAAAGTACAATTAAATAAAGAGATACTTTAGCACAAGCATACCTTATGATTGAGCCATCATTACCGTTTGAATGTAAAGCGTCGCCTGCTTATCGCTTCTGATTTAAAATTAAAACGATGATAGCAGCCAAAATTCATGAAATCAAAAGTTTAACTGCTTATTTTGTCGTTTCAGGTCGTAACCCCAGGCTGGGTCTGACAGGACGCCCCTACAGGAGGATAGGAGTGCTGGGAACCTCCAAGTTCTACATCATCAGGAACACCATGTTCACATTTACACCTCAGGTTAGAAAAAACTGTGGAAAACATCAAATAAACCTGCAGCTCGCTTTTTATTTTAATAGTGACTCGGTGGTTAGCACCATTGCCTCATATCATGAAGGTTCTGGGTTTGAATCGACCATCTGGCTGGAGCCTTTCTCTGTGGTGTTTACATGTTCTTCCCATGTCCCCCGTTCTCTCTCTGGGTACTTTGACTTTCTCCCATAGCCCACAGTTAGTGGGGTTAGGTTAATTGATGACGTCCATAGCTGAGAATGTCCTGGGACAGTCCGACCTCTGTCCTATGACAGCTGGGATAGGCTCCAGCCCCCACAGGGCATCATATTGGATAAGACTGCGGATGGACTAATTTTCTGTTTCATGAAAATTATTGGCTCATACTGAATTGCAACACAGTGTAGTAAAGATGCAACACAGTAAAGATGTGCAGACGTTGTAATGTTTGCCACCATATGTGTTGAAAGCCTCATCATCTTTAGTACTCAATATCCCAAAATAATTCAGGTCATCTGGAGAAATCTCTGTGCGCAGCAGACAAGTCCAACAATTAATACTGCAGGTCCTTCATCTTCTGTTCACTGTTTGAGCCACACGTGCAGGTTAAAGCTCCATCATGCAGGACCAAACCGTCTGAGAACACGATCCAGAAACGGTGCCAAAACACGTGGACCGTAAAGTCCAGCAGTTCCCAGACATTTACACACTGTTTACACACTGTTGTTGTTCTTTTCGATCATCTACTGTGAATAAAATCCAGGTTAAAATGAGATTGATGATAAAATGAGATTTGCAGATCACCGGACTCTTTTTAAAAACCAAATTCCCTTCTGGTGAAGGGGAAATCTGGTGACTTAAAATAAACTTAAATCAACATTATTCCCTCTGTTTCAGTTCATTGACCATCAGCAGTTCTACTTGGCGCTGGATAATAAAATGATCGTGGAGATGCTGAGGACAGAAATCGCCTACCTCTCATGCAGATGGAGGATGACCGGAAGACCGACGGTCACTTTTCCCATTTCACAGACGATGCTGAGTGAGTGGGAAGACCTTTTCTGCTAAATGTCCAAATACAGCTTGTTTAATAAATGAAGCACCTGCATAATTAATGAGAGCGTTTGAAATTAAACCTTCTTTAAATATTGAAAAAAAAAATACATTATAGTTATATTTGACATTTTCTGTGCTTGCATGTTTTCATCTTGTGTTTGTGCTTCAGCTGAAGATCACTCAAACCTGGACCCTGCGGTTCTTGCGACACTCAAGAAATTACAGGACGGATATTACGGAGGAGCAAGGTGATTCCCCCCCCTTCTTTTTTTTTTTTTTGCATTAAATTTGAATTCTCACATCTTGCAACTTGTACTAAGTTCTGTTTTGTTTTATTTTGTCTTCCTTTGTGCTTCCAGTTAAAGACACAATTTAAAATCCTCTTTTATTGATTAGTTGCCAATATTTGTTTTTATGCTATTACACGAATCTGTGGAATACACCAAACTGCTTATTAATGTTTCATAATCATCCCCTCCTCTTCTGTTCTTCGTCTTTAGGATCCAGACGGGGAAGCTGTCGGAGTTTCTGACCACTTCCTGCTGTGCTCACCTCAGCTTCCTGGACGGTAAGGCTTCTGGTAGCATGGGCCGCCACGACGAAGAGTATGATGATGATGAACGTTACGGCGATGGATACGTGCATGAGTTGCATTATGACGCTGGTAAGAAAACACAGCGTGTATGGAGAAGGAATGGTGACACCAGCTGTTTGGGGGGGGGGGGATTCAAGTCTTTAAAGGCGGAGTTCACGCTGCCAGGTGGCGCTCATTTGTTTTCCAGGGTTGGTTTGACCATTCCTAAAAATACTCACACAGTCATAGACTCCAGCAGCTGTTACCAGACTTACACTTTCTGTTAGTTGTAAGTTTTTCTTCTAACGTTTGCTGATTTTCGACTTACATCGATGCATCTGTGCCATCTCATTCTGAAATCTAAAATCAAATACCCGTGACTTCATTAACCAACACTTCCTGTTTCATCCTGTCCTCATCACCCATCATCCCTGTGGATCAGAGTTCTTCCACTCAGGGCTTTGGGGCGTCTTGTTGGCCAACTTTTTTTTTTTTCTTCTTTGCTCTAAATTATTACATAAAATAACTTAAAACTTGAATTGAATTGTAAAAGACTTTAAAGTGGACCTATTATGCTTTTCCTTATTTTCTGTTATATACTTGATGTACATTCAGTTTGTTGATGCTCATATTTAACACGGCAAAGGTTGGTACCGAAGCCGGCGAATATACAAGTAATTATGTTTTTCTTATTTTTACAACACTTTTTAAACATTGCTGCCAATTTCTTTATTGATTGCAGATCACAAATATGAAAGTAGTACTCAACAGTAGTCAAGTATTAAAAGCACTGAATGAATGCATGTGTGGACACTTTGGACATTAGGACTAGAAAAAGCTACTAAATCAGTAAAGTTTAGTTTATTTGAAGCCTGGAAAGAAAGCCTATCCTCCTGTGTCCATCATTGGGGCAAAGTGGCTCAGACAATCTGCCTTTTTGTTCTTTCACTGGTGTTTAACGGTTTAAAAGAAGGAAAATAAAAACAGGATTTAACTGTAGGCTTTGTCTGCATGCAAATTTAATATAAAGTCCTCAAGTAAAATCTTTTGCTCTGTTTTAGAGTTGGGTATTAATGCTTGTAAAACAATAAAATGGTCAAATCATTTGCAGTCAACAAGAAAAAGTAATGAATAAAGTTGCAAGTTGGAGACCTGATCGGTCAGTAGTCGGTGATTTCGTACCTGTGGATCTCTAATCCAGATCATTAAATCTGAGCTTCTAATAAAAGAAGATCAGAGTTAATGAGCCTTAAAGCCAAAAGAGTTCAATCTGAACACTCAATTTATAAAACTTTAACAACATTTCAAAGAAAAACATTTATTTTTCTGCTCTGCCACGCTCTGCATTAAGAGAGAAAATATCCTTATATGGACATTACAGCACAGAAGCCCCTCCCACTGGCAGATTGGCTTTCTTTAAATGTTGCAACTAATCAGAAGAAAGTTGAGAAGGCGCTAAAATGACTTGCTTCAGAACTGCTGCTGTAGTGAGTCCATGAGTGAAAAATTAAAATGTGGAAATAAAGATAATGGATCTTCTTTAAAAATATATACATATATATATTTTTGGCTGTGGTGCATTTAAAACACAGAGTGGATGAATGATCGAAAACATTAACAGTTTCTGATTGTGTTGTTTGTGTTCACGCACGACTGGTTGGATTTACCATAAACGCATGTTTACAGACAGCTGGTCCCTAAATGCATCACAATTTGCTGGCATGGCTGTGACCAATAAAGTCTTCATTTTAAAGGGTCAGTTCACCCAAAACCTTACTCACAAAAGTCATCGTAATTATTACACACAATTTTCATATTTAGATATTTAGAACTTTATTAATCAAAAATAAATAGCATTAATGAATATTTGCAATTTGTTCTTCCTCAAAACAGAAATTTCTGTAAAACAATATCAATTTTGTTGTAATCCACCTGAAATGAACGACGATCATTTTTGCTCAGATCTTCAACAATAAGGTTTGTTTTTGTGAGATTTGGGTGAGGAAACCCTTTAAAAGCTGCAAGTTCTAAGTTTATAAATTAGCATAAAATGAAAAATAGTTTTCAGATGATTTATTTCTTTTTAGTACTTTATAAAGTTTAGGAAGAAAGTTTGATTTAAACTATTAACACTCAGTTTTAACACTAGTGTGCTCAAAAAAAAAAAAGCGGTGAGTTAACTCTACATGAGTAAATGATCTCTTTCTGCTTATTCATTTTTCCTCATTTCCATCTCCACATTTCTGTTCTTCTCCTCATCCCACCCTCCTCCATCACTTTTTGTTCTCTCTGTCCCTCCCTTCAGAGGACGATGACCTCGCGCAGTACCTGGACCACCTGTTGGCCCACTCTGCCCCCAAGAAGCCCAAGCGTCCGGTGGGAGGTCTCGGCAGGTTCAAGGCTGCGGCCACCAAAACCAAAGAGATGGTGACTCTGATGAACAAAGCTCAGGACCTCAACATACAAAGTGAGTTGGCGTTCCTTCTCCGACTGAGAAACTCGGCTAGATCACAAATTTAATATTAAAAGTTTTCTATTTTTTCCCTCTCAGATGTCAACATGTACCTACCGAGCAAACTGTTTCGCTCTCCTCAGCCGACGCTCAACCTGAATCTCCCAGACTCGCCTGCGTCACCAGACGCTCAGGTTCCTCCTCCTTTCTTTCTATCTTTTCTCTCCTCTGACGTCAGATCTCTGCTGCTCAGTGCGCCGTCTTTTCCTCTCTCTCTGTGTTTTCACTCCAGGGTCACGAGGCGGGGGTCACAACGCAGAGCGGCATTCCCAGAGACGCCAGCGGGGACATCGACTACAACGCTTTGGCCCAGCTGCTGAAAGACACGCAGTCTCTGCAGGACCAGGCCGATATACTTTACATCCTCTACAAAGACAAGTGAGAAACACGAGGCCGTGTTCGACATCACGATGGCTTCTATTAAAACAGACCATATGAAACGCAAAGAAGGTGATGTGTAAAAGCAGCTAGAGTCTCAGTCAGGAACTGCAGCGAACTTAATTTTGGTATTAAAATATTGACGCCTCAGTCACAAAGGACTAAAGACTGGTCAGCTACCCTCTGCAACCACTGGTTGCTAGGGAACCATGTATTCCCAGACACCGGCAGCCTAGCAGTTGATGGATGTCTGGATTTGGGGGTCACATCAACAGAATACAGGGATTAAAATAATACTAATTGGATATCTCCTCTGAAATTATATACAGATGAGTCAGGCAGGCTGTGAAAAATCAGGTTAAAGCTCAACGTTTACATTTTTTACGTTTCTCAAAGATTAGAAACTTCTAGATTAACACGCGTCTGTCTCTGTTCGCTTTCTATGAATTTGTAACTCGAAGGTGTCAAACTGTGTCCGGTCTTTGAATGATTGTGATTTAGTAATAGTGACGCGCTCAGTTACAGCTTGTTTGAAGGCTCTAGAGGATTTACAGGAAACGACAAACTAAAGATAGAAAAGTCTTTACAGGTCATCGGCTGGCCGGCCAACTTGTAGCGCTCGGCATGTTTGGCTGCGCTGATCGGAGGTCGCCACCTTGAAGTGGAAGCAAAATAGTGCAGTTTGTTTGTGTTTAAAAAAAAAACAGTTTAATTAATATTTTTTTAATAGTTTTGAGAGATATTTACAGACAGTGAAGTCTTGTTGTTGCTTGGCTGTTTCTGTGTACGGCTGCATCTTTGGCTGGCTTATTGTGCGCTGCGTCATGCAAACAGTTAACCAATCAAGCTCTATAGATAATCAGTGTGAGTCTCAGGATCAGAAGGAAATATCTGAACCTGACTTCACAGGTCTTGAGTCATTAAACACTCCCGATGCAGACCGTGCTGCTGAAACGAATCAAAAGAATGAAAGGCCCTCGTTGTCTTTTCTTTGTCAGGGGTATGGACTGGGACACGGGCGTGCACGGTAAAGGCTCCACTGTGAGGTCTCTGCTGACCGACCTTTATGAGAAGGCAGGTGAACTGAAACACTGGGGTCTCATCAGGATGATCTCCGGCATGCTGAGGAAGAAGGTGGAGGAGCTCGACTCGGTACGGTGCGACTATAGATAACACAGCAGCGTACACAAGCTCCATACTTTTGCCAGAGTGGTCAGGTGTGATAGCAAATCTTCTGTTTCAGCCATGACTATTACAAAGTCCTGAAGCTACAGTTTTAAGTGAAGTCAAAAAATAATGTAAAACTAAAATCTTTACGAACAACTGGTCAATTGTTCATTATTGGTACAGATTTGAACCTTTAACTCTTCAGTCATTCATCTCTTACCTTGCTCAGCAAGCCACTGAGTGAAATGAGTTGACCACAGTTTGTAGTCAAATTACAAACTTCTAAGACGGTTTAAAGAAAATCTCCTGAAGTTAGAGTGAAATACCTGTGCAACGCCAACCCTCTGCTATCAGTTTACTCCATGCTGCGTTAGCTTTCCTTAACATTTCCTGCTCTTTCCTGATTGGTTGTGGTCTCCCTCGGTAGGCCTGCTCTGATTTGCTGGCCCACCAGAAGCACCTGACGATAGGCCTCCCTCCCGAGCCGAGAGAGAAAACCATCACTGCTCCGATACCGCCGGACCAGCTGGCGAATCTCATCGACGAGGCAAGCGAAAACAACATCAGCGTTGCCATTCTCACTCAGGTGAGTTACCTCCTCCACAAACACCTGTTAAAACCGTCTTCTCCTCTATCAGTCCTTCATCCTTTGACGTCTTTCCACCAGGAGATCATGGTGTACCTGGCTATGAGCATCAGGACTCAGCCCAGTCTGTTCAGCGAGATGTTCAGGCTGAGAATCGGTCTCATCATCCAGGTGATGGCCACCGAGCTGGCTCAGTCACTCGGCTGCTCAGGTAAGGCGGGAGGGTGGTTTAAAACATGGCTTTAAGAACCACGTAATAAGTTTATCTCTAAAAACTCCCAAAACTTATTGCGACTTACATGTGTTGATTACATGTGTACACACACACACATGTGCAGTACATGGCCATAGTGGAATAAACAAACCAACTTTTGTTTTTTCTTTTTCCTTTTTTGTTTTTAAACTATGAATGTTAAAGATCAGATTCATTTGTTTATTTAACGAGGATGAAGTACAGAGCAGTTTTTAACAGAACTGCTAATTTACAGCTGTAGCCCCTGCACAGATGTAAAAGTATAAAATGTATTTAAAAAAAAAAAAACAAATGTTTGAAAGCAAAACATCATCAAACTTCTGTAAACTCAATCACAGATATTGTTCGACTGTTTAATCTGTTGATGTGCATTAAATGTAAAATATTGTCTTCGTTCATAAAATGTTTGTCTTTACCTCCAAATATTCAAAGTTTCTTTTGCTTCATATTTTGCACAATCATCTCTTTTAAAAAAGTTCGCAAGAGTGAAATGTTATTTCATTATTGTTGTGCTTTTTGTGTTGTTAATTATTTTGTGTTATAGTTGATTCGCTACATGAGATTTAGCATTTTAGGAAGTAGATTTAAAAATCCTAAACACAAAGAGAGCTGCACGTGAAAATACAAATGTTCAGTAAAAAATAAAACTCTATCTCGATCAATTATCAAATTATTATAATTTTTTTTATTATTTATATATATTTTTTAATCTGCTAGCTTCACAGTACAAAGTCAGTGTGCTGTTGGATTGTGTCATTGCCAGAATATCATGAGAAACATTGAAGATCATTAACATCATGAGAAGGTTTTAATTAGTTTGTGTGAATGTTTGCAGTCTGACGCAGACTCACGCACCATATAACTGTTCCTCTGCAGAAATGATCCCTATGAGTGTCCCTCCTCCAATCAGGCACATTATCAGATGATGACGACAATAAAATAGTGATAAAAATCTAATACCAACATAAAAATATAACTAATTATCTTTATGGGCTGTTTATTTCAGTTATTTAAAATTAATTAGATTAACTGAACAGATATTCTTTGTGTGTGTTCTGTATTCCAGTAGCTGCACTTATAAATATAAATAAAACTAGGGCTGTCAGCGTTAACGCGGATTCGTCCGTCATCACGATTAACGCTATTAAAATTTTTAACGCACTCAACCCGTCTGGAGCGCAGAACGGACAAACTTTGGACAAACTGCCCGAAATGCGTTGACAGAGACATTTCGGGCATTTTGAGTCAGTCTGCGCTCCAGATGGGTTAGTTGCGTGATAAATTGTTAATCGCTTAAAGCTCGACAGTAATCTTTCATAGTGCAGGCCTCAGGTGTCATGTTTGTGTTTGTGGATACAGGAGAGGAGGCCACGGAGACCCTGATGAGTCTGAGTCCGTCTGAACTGAAGAGCCTGCTCCATCACATCCTCAGCGGGAAGGAGTTCGGAGTGGAGCGCAGCGGTGAGTCCTCTTACCTCATGTAACACCTGTCCATATCTGACGCTGTCCTGCTGCTTCCTCTGTACCCACTGTGAAGCTTTCTGATTGGGTGAGGCAGTCGTTACATGAAAGGAGAAATCTTGAACAAGAGTGTAGCCAAAATAATCTGCCAGCAGTTTCATTACGCTGTAGAAGAAGGGTGGGCAAGTCCAGGCCTCAAGGGCCGGTGTCCTGCAGGTGTTAGGCGTATCCTTGATCCAACACGGCTGATTTAAATGGCTAAATTACCTCCTCAACATGTCTTGAAGTTCTCCAGAGGCCTGGTAATGAACTAATCATTTGATTCAGGTGTGTTGACCCAGAGTGAGATCTAAAACCTGCGGGACACCAGCCCTTGAGGCCTGGAGTTGCCCACCCCTGCTATAGAAGAAGGGTGGGCAAAGGTTTTTAATAAGTAAGCGACTGACAGGCCTCATATTTCCACAGTGACATCACACACATGATGTTAAACGAAGTGAGACTGGCAGACTCTCTACATTGTTTATTGTTGGTATTAATATTATTGTTAATGTTTCTATGTATTTTAGTTGCTTGGTTAGCATGCCGGTATTTGCACATGTGTGCTGCCCTAATCTGATTTTCAGTAGAAGTACTTTAAACCTTTCCCAGACTCCACACATCCACCGTTTGACGTTTACTCCTGTATATTTTCCTCTTTGTCTCTGTCCTGTTTGCATCTTCTCCCTCACCTCCACACAGTACGGGAAATGGATGCCGGCATCAGTCCTGCCATCTCCATCCATCATCTCGGGAACGTGGGAGCCACTAAAAGCGAGAGAGCCGGCATCAGCAAACTGAAGAGCGACATGAAGATGGTAGGATGCCATGAGGTTATAGTTGCTCCACATTAGGAAGCTCAAAGTGCTTCTTCAGGCACACACACTGTCAACTTTTAACATGTGACTGTCATCAAACCTGTAAACTCAGCAGCTGTTTAGAAAGAGGTGGAGCTGGAGGCGGGAGAGGCTCTTATTCTGAAGTTGTTGAGCTTTATTGGCAAACTCGAATTTTGTGTTTTTGCAGCTGGAGCACAGGTTGTCTTTGACGGATCCGATCAAGGTGACGTTAATGATTTAAATGAGGTGCTAATTCACCTGGAGGAGGGTGCTGGTGGGACATGAAGTAATTCATAAAGAGCTGAAAGCATGTGCTGAAGGAGAGCGGCGGCTCGTTGATGGGAAATTGTCGGCTTTAAGATCGAGACTGTCGATCGATTTTAATCATTTTGTCTGTTAAAGCAGCTCAGTCACTCATTCACGACCTGGTCCTTGTGTTGCAGGTGGATCGCAGTTTATCCATGACGGACATGCTTAAGGTGACGATCACATGAAGGAATATTAACTATCACAGTAATTACATCTGTTCCATTCTATTTATTTTCGTACCTTTACCTGTAGCTGTTAATTCACCTTCTGCGTAAACATCACCGATCAAATCGATCGGTCCACTAGGGAGGTTGTTGCTTTCAGCTGCGCTCCTCGGTCTTCATCACGACGAGGGTCGAAAGCTTCAGATGAGTTTTGTCAACATTTTGGAGAGTAGCTAACAAAAGATCCTTAAGTCAAGAGAAACTTGTGGCTTTTTGTTTTGTTTTTGGGGTTAAACAAAAATTAACTACCTGATTTTTCACCATGATTTTTAAATTGTAATGCACACGTAATGACAGCAGTCTTGATAAATGTAATTTTATTTTTGGAAAATGCATTATTTTCCTTAAGATCACCTAAAATGCATCACTTGGAAAATCTTGAGGGTTTTCTAGGTTTGAATTGTGTGGAGAGAATAAATCCTGAAAAAGCTTCAAAGTTGATTTGTGTAAACGCTCCGTGAGGATGAAGACTGTGTGAGACAGTTGAAAGCTCCGTAACAAAGAGCCGCGATGGTTCAGTCAGCCGCTGTAATGCTGCTCATATGTTTTTATTTTTAACCCAGGAACCCGGGCAGTCGTTGACAGATCCAGTTGCAGAGGTGATGATAATGATTTCATCAGTGTTGAGGAGGAAGATTTGAATGTGCCTTTGGCTTTGCTGTGGAGGAGGAAGCTGAGGTTGCAGATTTAAAAACTGGCCTCTGGTGTTTCATCATGTTTTTGTTTATTACACAGACCGCAGGGTGTCTTTGTCCGACTCAGTTAAGGTGACAATGATAAAGAAACAGTGAGGAAGATTTGGGCGCTGAAATTTCAGCTCTGCTTCATTTGAATGAAGCAGAGCTGAAGGTCGTTTCTGATCAAACTGAATCAAATTAAAGGGAACCCCGACTATTATGACAGGTTTGCACTAAAACATGTGCTGTGCTTTCAATAATATATAGGTGGTATTAAAATACGTGAAATGTTTTCCTTTTAAGCACATTTTATATAAAACCGATTTACCAGGAGGCCGCCATTGTTAAATACTTCTCAATGCACTCTGGGTAGTGACGTCACATAGTTGCACCGCATCAAGTTTAGTTAGCAGTGCACTGGAAATGGCTTCTGTTCAACCTTTCCAGTTTGAACCAGAGCAAACCGAGACAGAGGATGAAAATAGTCAACAGTACTTTGTTTAGATGAAGATGAAAACAATCTGTCACACGAGGACGTGAGAGTGGGGGGGAAACTACTGGTGTCTGTGGAAACTGCTGCCAATGGCAACGGCGACTGAGAGCGTTTGTTGTAAAGAGCTCAATTTTATGGCAGCAGCTATCCACGATATCGCATAACAACATG
>VURO01044450.1:0-10426 GCA_015108175.1 Pelvicachromis taeniatus | reverse complement strand
TAAATTTTAATACAATACATTATTTTTTTTACATTTTTGTATTTTCTTGTGTACTGTTTTGATCTACTTCTTCATGGTTCACGAGTTGTCGGATACTCTTAAGTCAATGTGGAATCCTTAATTTGGATACGCAACCAGCAGACTGGGCGTCAGTGCAACAGACGCACACGAAAAACAGATTCTCTAAAATTTCTTATTTCTGCAATCAGACACATGAGCTGCACTCACGGGAAAAACTGAGATTTTAAATAAATAAGTAAAATTAAATAATAAATGAACTATTTTACATCAAGTATTTACTCCCTGATTGAATCAGTTGCGGATGACACCATTTGCAATTGAGTTGCATCAACTAATCTTAACTTAAAAGTCAACCACAGAAAAATGATGGGCAGAAGATGCAGGACTACTGGCTCTGTAGTAAGGATTGCATTCATCAACTTTTAATGCTTTCTACAATATAAACAGAGTGTAAGCGAAAGAGTAAATACAAGGCTTACCTACAAGGCCGGGTTTTATCTTGTCTCAGGTTCCCACCTCAGATGGTTAACTTTAGCTCGCAGGGATGAACTAAACCAGTGATATCCTCATAAAGCCAAATGTCAACCAGCTAGGACATCAAAGTTTGTCCCAGGAGTCTTTCCACCAGTGGACCTGAGCCGAGAATAGTGGAAACCAGTTAAGCGTCGGCCTCCCAATATCCTGGCCATTTCCCACGCAGGAGAGTTATTGCCAGTGAGTAATTATCCTTTAATTAATGAGTATAATTTGGATAGAACAGTTTAGAGTGATGAAGATCTCCATGGGCAATTTATTCACCGGTGATTGGGGGAGATGTGATGTGATGGCCTGGGATTGCATATAAGCTGCATTTTGCCTTTTCATTAATTATTTGTTGCAAACACGAGCACAGATTGATGATAATATGACAGCCTAATCTCTATGCAGTATTTGAAGCTGAGTCATTCAATCAAATCAGTTTTATTTACACAGCGCCAAATCACAACAACAGTCGCCTCAAAGCACTTTATATTGCAAAGTAGACCCTGCAATAAACCAACAGAGAAAACCCCAACAATCATATGACCTCCTATGAAAGAAGCCATCCATGTCCACTGTGAACGGCCATCTTTGAACAGAGGCGGTGGCTTATGACACCAACTGTCTGCCATCTATAATCCAGCTGTGAGATCCTTCCCAGACGCCTTTACACTCACGCACATCCTGGACCTTCTGACCTCAGGAATTCACATGATAGGGTGGGGCCACGTTTCACAATGAGTTCACCCGAAACCTTGGCTGATTGTGACCTACACACATTTTCACACCTCGGCTTGTGTGAATAGGCAGAGGATCATTAGACCCTCTTGGGGGGTCACTCCCATAGGGCTTAAATCTGGGACTCTCCACCATTTGACCGAAGAAGCTTCTCGGATGAGAAGTGAAACATCTTCAAGCAACTTAACGAAGTCCAGACGCTTTTCTTTCCTAAGCTCCTTAGACCACGATGACCTGGATGACTGAGAACCTTCACAGACATACGACCTCCTATGAGGAAGCTCTTTATGGACAGCGGGAAGGAAAAACCCCCTTTTTACAGGAAGAAACCTCCAGCAGAACCAGGCTCAGGGTGAGGGGGTGGCATCTGCTGCAAACGGTGGGGGTGAGAGAAGGAAGACAGAAATCAGCTGCCTCCTTTGATTCTGGTTTAACTATAAAAAAAAACCCATTTCCTGTAGTAGCCACATGAGCCGTTTCCCTCTGTCCCACACTTTAACGTTCTGTTCACATGACCTCATTTACAGCCCCCACCATCCGCAGGCTCTTCTTAGGGATTCACTCTGGAGTTGTTACTGTGTTACAGGAGGCAGTCGGATCCCATGCCTGGTCTCCTTTGAGTGTTGCAGTTCTGGATACATATTGGAGTAGAACTTTAAATGCAGTATTTTATGTATATTTACCTCAGTCTGTATCACCAACTGTGTGCATACACCATCTTCAATGTAGCCTTAAGACATATAACTTGCGTATAACCAGCTTTAAGTAAAGGGCATCATGGACACAGCCATCTAGCAAACATTATTAGTACTCATTTGCATATGAGTCAATTTAGTTACATAACAATTTAGTCACTATTTAACTATTTTCACACCTTTTAATTTATCGGGCAGTTCATCAGCAAAGTAGCGACTTAAAAATGACACAACAGGATGGACAGCTGTTGAAAATTCTCAATAAAACATCTGGCCGACCATTAAAACAATTTAAATTTCTTTGGTCTCATTTTTTTTAATCGCTAATGCGATTACAAATCCCAAAGTGTTGCAGGGAGGACTAAGTGACGGCGGTGTTTTCATTTCATTCTCTATGTCTGCTTGTAACACTGAGGACAAAGCGCATAGCCTTGATATTACTGCTGAGCTGCGGAAGGATGTCCGTGTGCTTCACCCTGCACAGGAAATGAAAGAACACGGAGGTATTTCCTATAATCTCTTCATATGACCTGACGTCAGGATGAAGAGGGGTATTATTCAATCTCTGGCCGCTCTCTGGTGAAGCCTGGTCACAGATGTGCAGTCACTGTAGCTGCCGTTGTTCCTGCTTTGGCTTTAATCGTGCAGGTTCTCACACCGCACCCCAGACCGGCTGCTTTTGCCAATCTGAACTGCAATGAACTTATAAATCCGGGCTACTGCTCTAGATTTAGGCACTTGCTGTCAGAGGGAGGAGATTATAGAGCAGCTCCTACAGCTACAGTTGCATAACACTCTATGGTTGTTGTTGTTATAATGTCATGACCAGCTCAACAATGACATTTACTTTACATATTGAATTTTTGGTGATCACTTACTATTAGGTAGCTATTCTGTTTTTATTAACAAAGCTGCACCATTAAATAGCGTATAAAACATTAAAGCAGCACTGATCAGTATTTTTGAAGCAACAATGTCTGAAATATTTATAACTGATGTGAAAGCCCCATCTTTAGTTCTCAGATCCTCATTATGTTTTAGGAACTTTTAACATATTGCTTTGGTTATATAGTATGCAGCTTGCATTAACAAAGCCCCTTTGTTGTTTCCCATCACTTTTTTTGTTGGGGAGAAATGGGATAAACCTGCTACATTCTTAATGTTAGGTTTGAAGAATTTAGGAGCTAGCTAGTGAACCTGTTCGAGTGTTTTGAAGCATTCAGTAGCCCGTGGTTCACTACATAAGATGATAGGATTTTTGTTTATAGGCTGTATGCCAAAAAAGTATGAAAAGAGCTTTAATCAAAGAATTACAATTCATTACTAGGAGTCCTGCGTAGCTGAGGAGGTGATGTAACTGAAGCTGATCGTTCTCTGGGATTCTGGGCTTGACTGACGGGTGTGTGACAGGAAGGTGGTGCTTTGGTTGAGGAAAATCTTTAGCCAGCTGTTCAAATATTGAAACAATACAGACACTCAGGCTGTCTTATGTAGACACAAAGACAATCAGGACTTTCCTTAAGCTTGGTTTGGAGCGGTATAAAGCTGTTGCAATGGAAAAAGGAAGGAACGAAATTTCTTCAGGTTATCACATTTTGCACAATTACAAAAAAAAGAAAATACAGATTTTTGTACTTGTTGCTGCTTTCATTGCATTTTGTTGACCCGACTTTGACTCGACTCAGTTATGATTGGGGGGGGGGGACCTGTATTTATTCATGTGACATTTACCTTTACGTGGTTTTTTCTCTCCTGGGTGTACACCATACTGTTACTATCTTCCAATCTGCCAAAGCGGCGATGAACTGAATAGAAGCGCTGCTCTGGAGATGATCTCCAGGCTCGGCTACTGTGCCTTTTGTCCGCTCCGCTCTCTTTGCCACAGGCTCTGTGTGTGAATGTAAGTCAGTGGTAGAGAAGCATGAAGTGTGTGTGTGTGTGTAGTGAACCAGCTGCCCCCTACCTGTGATTGATAATGTGCCTCATTATTTGTGCCATTTCATCTGAAGCTTCTAAAGGAAAGCTTCAAGCTGGGACTGTCTGTCTGCTTGGAATATTTGCTAATGATGGTGCTGTGACCTCCAGCGCTCCCCCATCTTCCCTATGCGGGCACCCAGAGAGCAGTCAGGTCTTGCCAGCAAACACAACCTTTGGCTTGAGAGGCAGAACATAAAGACACACACTCATTTGGACACATGATCCCTCCCAGCACAAAAGCGAGAACATCCATTGAAGCTGCTTTAAGCTGTGTCCCAAATGACCCAAGCATAACATTGAATTATTCCACCTAAAAACAATGGGTTACTTTTAAGTCAAAACTTTAGAACCTGACTAATAGGACTAGTAAGTTTATTGATTAATAAAGACGAGTCACTACACTTCTCTGCCAGTATTTTATTGTACATATTGTCTGTTTTAAAAAAAGTGGACTTCTTTCTATCATAGGTTAGCTAAAGTGCATCGCTCAGAGTTTGCGGGGCAAGCTGTGATTGTTAATTTATTGGTTGATCTGTGTCCGTAGTTTCACCTGTGGCTACAAACTGAGGGAAGTGACAGAAGGAATAAGATGAAGGATGCAAATGGCAGGTTAATTCAAAGGGTGCCTAGAGTCACCCTTAAAGGGAGGGTGAGGAGCTCAGTCATTCAGAAGTGGCCTCTGACTCCTAGACACCTCCTAGGTTAGGCTTTTGTGAAATATTGAGCCAGAAGGAGACCCTGGGGCTGACCCGGGACAGGTTCAAGAGATTATGTCTTTGTTGGCTCGGAAACTCCTCTGTGTCCTCCCAGAAGAGTTGGAGGCTGTATTTAGAGAGAAGGGCGTCTGGACATCTCTGCTTAGGCTGCTGTACTCACCACATGGAGCAGACAAGAGGTAGGAAATAATGGATCAATGGATGTTAGTGATTTTGTTGCCAGATTGACAATTTTCCTATATAGGTAATAATGGATTTTGGTTACTTCTTATTCACTATACAAAAAAAATAAACTCAATCCCTGTCAGCTTGTACGGCCTGGACTGGACTCATCTCACCAAAAATTGTTGAAAAATGTCTAATCAATCCTTGTCTACTCGTTCTACAAATTAAATGACAGAATACGTTAGTCCCCCGACACATAAATGTATTTCCTGATTTAACACTCGGGAAATCTTCCACATCTATTTGAAATGATGGGTCTAAGGATAAGGTTTGTAAGTTGTAAGAACACATTTGGTTGACTACTATTAAAATTATACACTAAACTTATTCAGATTTTCACTGTGATTGTTACAGTTTTGAGAGGATTTGCCACTTCAACACAAATTCACATGTTTAAAGTCTAATAAAAAGGCTGATAGTGTCAAATTTCTCAGAAATGCAGTATATCTGTATGTTTATCCAACTACAAGTGTCACAGCTTTCACATTTGTTTATTTCTCAAATAGAGAGCAGCATCTGTTCCACTGGCTTTGGTAACTCAGTGTAATGATCTTATCTTGCATTTAATTTTTCAGTCTTTCTAGAAAGAAATGTAGGCATTTACTTTTCATGTTCTTAGACAAATAGCTTTCTACAACATATATTATAATGAGATAAAAGTGGATTAAAGTAACAATTAAAAACTCCAGCGATAAGTAAGGATTAAAAAGATAAGTCATGGGGACTACAGTTCAGCTTATGTTGTGAACATCCCCTGTTATCTTTAACCTCCTACGACCCAAACTCGTTCATGGCATGCATTTTTAGTTTCTCTTTGCTATTTGGGCTGATTGGGACCTGATGAATGTAAAAACAAAGAATTACCTGATTTATTTTTTAACCTGATTTTTGTTTCTGAGAAAAATGAGATCCACATTAGAGCTGCCACGATTAGTCGCCTAGTCACGATTACGTTGACTATCAAAATCGTCGACGACTAATTTAATAGTCGACGCGTCGTTTGAAGCTTTGTAAGATCCCAAAAGACGCAGGAATAAGTAGGATTTAAGAGTGTAATAACATACTGAAACAGAAGATGGCAGCACTGCATGTACAAGGATGCCAGCTGCAGTTAAACCCCGAAGAAGAAGGCCCTGCTCAGTTTTCAAAAATAGCTGTGGCTAGTTAGTTTTAATATTACTCTTATTATTCTTTCTGGGTCACAAAATAAACGTTTAACATATTTTCAGGCGAGAATGTAGCTGTGTAAACCTCAAATATCTGCTCAGTTTATCAAGACCCCACATATTTTCAAAAGCGCTCCCTCGTTTTCGGAGACGTCTGTTACCCACCAGCTCGATAGCTAGCCGGAGTTCAAGGCTCAGTATAGCCGGTGAGACTCCCGGCAAAACGTTTTCAAACCCACCGCCGTCTTTTGCTACTCAGGTTAAACATATAAGCTTCAAGTTTTTTGTCATGTACAGATAAACAGTGTAGCCACATTTACCCATAATGAAATTCTTTGGCTCGTGCTCCTCAGCTTTACATGTGCATATAGAGAGTAGTTATAAGAAGAAATAACCGAATAACAGAAATTGGAAGTGGGAGTAATAATACTAATAATAACAACAATAAAAGGAGATATTATAAGTCACTTAGATAACTTAAAAAATGTTATTGTCTGGCTTTTTTGTATTTTATTTGTTCCTGAGTAAATCAGTTTGGCTGGGATTAAAGTTATAGTTTTCACACAGCTGAATAAACATCAAGCAGACAACTGATTAGAGATAGAACTGAGTGTCATCTGCATAACAGTGATAAGGCATTTGGTGTTCTGAAAAATGGAGCCTAATGGGAGCATGTATAGGGAGAATAAGACAGGTCCAGAGCCTTGAGGCATTCCACAGGCAAATGTAGCAGATGAAGGTTTGCAGATGATATTACATTGTTCATGAATGACCAATGACCAGCTGCTGTCCAGGCTATCTAAAGTGAGTGATAAAGTCATGGACTATTTTGTCATTTGCTGTTTTCCTGAATGTATTCCTTGTATGCCTAGGCAAAGCGTGTTTAATGTTCTGCAAGGACAAGAAATAACCCATAGTCTTGACTGTGCTTTAAACAGTTAGCAAAGCAACTTGAAAGGACTGCTGTTGGTGATGTGTTCCACAGGAGTCCTCTGTGGGAGATTAAGAGATGTGTTAGAAGAGCATTTTATACAGGCAGACTTTTTGTTAACATAGTCGTCTAATGTTGTGCTGCACGTTGGGCCAATAAACCTTTCTCAGGTGTTACTTTATCCATACTAACATGTTAGTGCCCATGTCACCAGGGACATCAACTGTAGGAATAACTGTCTGTGCTGATCAGTCTGTCGATTTGAATAGCTCCTCGTCCACGTCTAACTGTTTCCATTCATTAAACAGCATTTTGTTTCTTTCATTTGGAAATTCTTCACAACTGGTGAAGCATTAGAGAGACAATATTTATTATTCAATATTCATCTTGCTATGCTGCATGAATATTTCGAGTTGGAATACTGGAAATATTCTCAGGTGGCAAAGCCTCTGCTTTTCTACTATTCACCTGCAAAGTTGCCACCTAGGGCACATAATTTTCTTGCACTGCTTTGCTTCCTTGCCATACTGAGGACACAACTTCTAAAGGTTACATACAGATACATGGTACATAGATGGGTATTATGATGACAACTGTCCTTTAGCTTTCTACTTAGCTCTTTTTTTTATTCCCATTTCTCTTGTTTTGATTGTTAACTTTTTAAGACTTCCTTTTTGTGGGTCAGTCTTAACTCCATCTCCTGACACCGACAATAGTGAGCATCTCTTTTGAACTACTTAAACTTTGTGGTTTTCAGTTTAATTTCATGTTCCCAATTATGGCTTTGTCTACGGTGGTTTACATGGTCTTCAAAGGATGTGGAATAACACCGCTGTGGGGCGCAGCACTTGTGTCTAATACCTTCCAGCACTTCCTCAATGCACCTCTGAAATGCCGCAGGTGCATTTGTCAAGTCAAAGGGACTCCAAATTGATTCATAAATAGCCCACGGTGTGCTAAAGGCTGTGAAATGTCTGGATTCCTCACTGACAAACCCTTGGTGATATACTCTTCCTTGATATAATATGGAGCACCATGTGTTGTCACCCAAGTTGTCAAGCAAGTCTTGAATCTGTGACAGGATGGTGATTGTGAGGTTTTTATGTTCTTCTCTCTTGAATCAGCCCACAAATATTGAGCTGCAGATTGTCTGTTGAGTATTTTGAACATAGTCTTTAACCTCTTTGTACAGTGGCTAAGGGATGGAGTTACAGCACTTTTATCTACTGCATTAATCCTCAGCTGAAGTTCGATATGAAATCTAAGTCTCCGAAGAAAAACTATATGGTTTACGTGCAGCAGTTCAGGTACTAAAGATATTGCAACTAGGTTTCATCCATTTTCATTAAACTCGTCCAGCTCTTTTCCAAGTTATTTTTCAATTTGTTCTTATCTAATATTTCCTACAGCAGCTGCTTGTCTCTCTTGTTCTGTTATGAATGGTGTGTCTGAGCTAGCTGTGACCCATTGACTCTTTCATGAACTAGTCTTTTCATCCAGGCTTGATGTTTATCCTGTGAATCCTCAGGACTTATGGGTATGCTAGCTGTGCGCTTGAGCACTTGAGTCTTTAGTGTCTTTGTGTGGACTCCCACGGCTTATTTTCTTCACATGGCTATCACAGCAAAAGGTGTTTTCATATTTTAAAGTAACTTGCTAAAAAACATTCATCTGCTTAGCATAAACAAATCTGCTTAGCGTTAAGCTGCAGACAGTGTTATGAAGGTGTTGAAGAATTTAGCAGTAAATGAAGCAGATATGTGGCTGCCATCTTTTGCAATTTTGGTTTTACTCATTTACTAACACCATTTATTTTTTATTTATTTATTTATTTATTTTTTACCATTTTACATTTTACTATCACCTACTGTAAAAACACTGAATGGTTATAGACAGTTTTTTTTTTATTGTTTCTATTGTTTAGGTTCAGGTACTTTTAGTATAGTTGTACACATAATGTGTAAAGTTATTGAGTTTATTTGAGTCCAATTAAATTGAGCTTTCTGACCCTTTTTTCATGTCTGTTTGTGATTGTGTGGCATCAACATGACATCAGATTCACAGTCTGTCTAACAGATGGACGGAGCCAGTAAACATATTTGTCAGAAGCTGAAAGACGGCCAATTAGTATTATCTGTGGCACATTCTGGTCTCAGTGACATTTTTTTTTTTTTTTTTTTTTACCTCAACCCCTCACTGACTCAACTTCAATGAGAAAATGAAATGCAGTACTGTAGAACATATGAGCTAAGTGAATGGAAGCTTCTGCACAATGATATTGTAGAAGTGTGTCATTTGTGCTGGTGTAGAAACAGCAGGGTTCAAACAAAAGGCAGGAAGTGGTTGAGGAAGTGAGGTCAGAAGTGCAGTATGGTTTTGGGAGGGGGTCTGAATGGCAGGAACACAGAGGAGATGGAGATAAGGGAATCGGAAGACGTTGCTTTGAAAATCCTGCCTCAACTCTGACTTGTGTCATCCACACTGGGAGCCAAGGGAAAGAGCCAAGGGTCTTTGAATGACATTCTCCAAAGGAATCACACCCTTCATACATTATTAAACAGTCCTCTGGTTTCTAGTATCAAGACTATATTTACTGAAGGACTCACACAGTGCCAATTGTATGGGCTCATAATAAGGAGCGAATCCTGTTTGGATAAATGTTTTGGATGTTTGGATTTGTGCATATTTGTTATATAAAACATTTTCCAATGCTGTCATATGTGAATTGCCATCTTTAACAGTTATGCCTTCAGTATGCTTCACAGACCTTATATATTCAGGAAAATAATGGAAAACATGTCTTGAAATTCTGATATTAAACATGCTGACTTGCTTAATTAAATCAGCAGCTGGGTTCAGTTTAGGGCTGGGCAAAACGATTATTTTCCTAATCGATGAATCTAGTGATTAATTTTTCGATGCATCGATGAATCTAATGATATATGTTACTGCTAAGCAGCGTAAATTAGGTTTGCATTTACGGAGGTTGGGTGTTTATCTCTGAGTGTGTGTCTACGTGGGGGGTGTCTGGATGAATTAAAGGGTAAAAACCAGCGTTAGTAAAAAAGTTGAAAACTTACGGTCGTTTTATGATCGGCCATTTCATCCTTAAAAAGCCGGCAAAGACTGAATCGACATGTTACCGCTACTCGCTGCCGCCATGTGTTTTTTTGAAAGTGACGACGCATCGACGCAAATTTTTTACATCGACGTATTTTACGCGTCGACGCGTTGTCCCAGCCCTAGTTCAGTTATGCTGAATGATATGATCTATACAAGTTCTGGAGCAACAGTCTTTTCCATGCAGGCAACACTTAAGACCTAGTCCACATTTGAGTTATTAAATTAAAAATAGAATGGAAATAAATTATTTCACTTTCAAAGTGTTGGTATTGGTTTTGTAAGTTCCATCAATCATTAATTGACATGATGCAACAG
>VURO01044448.1:0-11678 GCA_015108175.1 Pelvicachromis taeniatus | reverse complement strand
ACTCTGACTTGCCTGACTTTTACTTGAGACTTGACTCTGACTTGAGGATAAAGACTCGAGACTTACTTGAGACTTGCAAAACAGTGACTTGGTTCATAAAAAATCTGTTCGGTGGCATCACTGCCTCATTTTAAAGAAATATAATCTACTTAGTTTTAAGAGTTTTAATCATTTGTGTTTTCTTAAATTAGTTTTTAAATGTATAAATAGGATGGCCCAGAGTGTCTCAATAGATACATCCAGAGACAAGATGGTAATTGGATTACTAGGAGCAAGGTGAACGGCAACTGCAAGATATTATATCGCAGGTCTACATTCGGTCAGTCAACTTTTTCCATAAAGGCTTGCCATCTGTGGAAATTAAATTGATTACAGACATCAGATCCTTTACATTGAAGGTTAAGTTTGGTTAAAGGAAAATCAGAGATGTAGTCATTTTAACTAATGATCTAATTTTATTTGAAATTGTTTATTAATTGTAATTGTATTTATGATGTAATTTGGTTGTATGGAAAGGTATGTTTTATTGTAAAATGCACCTAATTTGATTGTAAACCCAACAAGGGACTATTGTTGAAAATTAGCATTAGCTACAAACTTATGTGCATTACATCAGTTTCATGTTTTGTACTTGAACTATGTTAAACTGCACTGTCCCTTTTAAATAAATAAATAGTAAATAGTAAATCTTGTTCTGAAAACATGGAGTATTTGCCCTGGAAGCTAAGCCCATTTTACCTGCCCAGAGAACTGCAATGCATTATTGTGAGTGTTGTGTATATACCCCCTCCACTAAGGGGAAGTTTGCATTGAAGGAGCTACACGACTTGATTAATGAACATGAAAACACATATCCTGACGCCACTGTTATCATTCTGGGAGAATTTAACCACTGCAATCTCCAGAAAAACATTCCCAAACTGCATCAGTTTGTGACCTTCACTGGACCACTGCTACAGTAACATCAGAAATGCCTTTTCACCTGAATCATAACCCCACTTTGACACCTAGCGGTCCAGCTCAAACCAGTTTACAACAAAAGGAGAATCACCTAGCCCTACACCACACTCTGCAACATCTGGAAGGTAGCAGAAGGTATGCCAGGATGCTTTTCCTGGACTACAGTTCTACCTTCAATCCATCCATCTGTGAAAGCTGATTGAGAAGATGACAGACCTCAGCGTCCCAACTGCTACCTGCAACTGGATTCTGGACTTCCTGACTGATAGACCACAGGTGATGAGAATGGAAGGACAGGTGTCTGCTGAGTTCACAGTCAGTACGGGATCCGCAGAGGACTGCCAGCACCAAACTCTTCACCCTTATGACTGTGTCTCCACCCAGGATAACACCCTCGTCATCTCGTCATTAAATACGCTGGTGACACCACCATCCTAGGGCTCATCAAGGGGGGAATGATTCAGGGTACAGGACCCTGGTAAACAACAGCCTTGTCTATGGAGAGGAGAATGACCTCAACACAGTCAAGAACAAAGAAATTATACTGGACCTCAGGAAAAATCCTCCCCCCCTCTGCAGCTTCTTATCATCAAAGGAACTGATCCCCTCCTGGGATTGCAGGTTATGCCAGACCCGAGCTGGACTCTTACTCTTAGCCCAGCAAAGGCTCTGTTTCATTAGGCTGCTCAGGGAAGCCAGCCTGAACCATGGACTCTATATACACAGAGCACTGCCAAAAAAGAGCTGAGGGAATTATCAGGGACTTACTCTATCCAGCTCGCTCTCTGCTCTGACACAAGAACTGCACATACAACCTAAGACACAGCACAGCCGACAGCATCGTCAGTCACAGAATAAGGTTTTTCAATAGCTTCTTCCACGCCAAAGTCAGACTGATGGCAAACAAAACCCACTGAACAATGTGCAATAATAACCCCACACTACCTCACTTCACTTCTCAGAAATGTGCATATCCTAACTGCAATATAATCAGACTCCTGTGTATATACTGCCACCACTCTTATAAAGGAGTAGAATTTATTATTTATAAGTTACAAATTTATATTAGCGTTGTATTGTCTTGTTTATTTATGTCAGTTTCTTTTCTAACATGTTTACTATGACTCAGAGAGCTCTGCACAGCATTTCCAATGTGCCTTGAACCTTGATAAAAAGAAACTAGATTGCTACTTTACTTTTTTATTTGGCCTCAGCAGGCATGGTTATCTTGTTACATAAAACAAAGGGTTTGTGACAACAAACCTATTTTTGGTTTATAGTAAATGCATCCTAGGTTAAAATATGTCATATCATAGTACTATTTCAGCTAGGGATTTTTTCTGGTTGGACCCAAATGCAGGACTCGGAAATAAGGGTGTAAACTAAGGGTGGTAGCTTTACTGCTGTAACAGATTACTTGAAAACTATTATAGGTACATAATTTTTTTTTTCATTACAAAATGAAACCTTACTGGAATATATCATTTTAATGCATGTTTAACCCATTATGCATAGTACATATATTGCACTTAAATATTCCTCCTGAAACATTATGCTACAGTCGTCTTTACATTGTAACTTCCTCATACGCTTGGTGTGCAGTCTTGTTTTGACAGGAACTGCTGAATGGGAAGGAAAAGGCTTTTAGGGAGGGTGACAGGAAAAAATCAAAAAGGACTTCAAAGAGAACTGAGAGTGAAGATTGAGGAGGGGAAGGAATGTATAAAATCAAACTAGGTGCTGTCATGGTCCTAGGTCATTTGACCCAGCATTGACACGCAGACACTCCGGGCTCGTTGCCACACCCTTTTCCTGCCTGGCTGTCACGGCCAAAAAGAAGAGACACACCATCAATTAACCTGCCAGGCACACCTGTTCTTCTCGCCTCCATGCCGCCCTGCGAGCTCACTGCATTACCCCTGCTCTGCAGCAGGCCAGAGACCACACCTCCGACCACACAAGCATTTTGAGTTTTCCTGTATGTTTGTTATTTTGTATTATGATCTATGTGTAGGTTCACTTTGCTAGTCTTAAGTTTATTCCATAGTGCCTGGTTATCCTGTTTTGAGTTTCTTATGGTCCCTATTTTGTTCCTTGATTATTTAATATTTTCATCGTGTGCCGTTGCCATCTGTGTTTATGTGTTTGTATGAGTTCTTGTGCCTTGTTGCTCCTCTGTAGGGTTTATTCCATGTTTATCCATGTTTCCCCAGTCTGTCATGTCTCTCTAGTCTCCTCTCTTTCTCCCTTGTGCTCCTTCCTGTTCCCTCGTTCCCTCTCATCTCCCTCTCCTCCACTCCTGTGTCATGTTCCCCAGTTTCCTGGTTTATTGCGAAGGTTTCGTATTTCGATATTCAGTGTATCTTGTTTTGCTTCCCCTGTGTCATCATGTTAATTTGTGTCAGCTGTGTTCCCCGTGTGTCCTCACTTCCCTCGTTATCCTTCTATTTATGTCAGCATCTCCCTCATGGCTGTGTGTCTCTCCCTGTGTGTCCCCGTGTATTTTGATTCTTAGATTTTCCTTTTCAGTTTTGTATCGCCTTATTTCCAGCAAATAAAGCTGCTTGTTTTGAGTTCATGTCCCACCTTTGAGTTTGCATTTGGGCCCTATTCTGCCTCCGCTACACAGCTGATTCATGATAGGTGCAATAAGAAAGACTGAGTGAGAAATGTTTGGACTGGTGTGATAAAGATCACAAGCATAAAACATTATTATTATTTTAACTGCCCCACACCAACCCTGTCACGGTCTGGGTGAGAGGTTGTGGGGTTGTTTTCCCACAGTGTCAAGGACTCCACCACTGAGCAGAGTTCTCATTAAGTGCACCTGCGGTTCATGATGATGATGATGATCCACCAGCAGTATTTAAGACCAGCACTTACATCTAGTTTCTAGCAAATTCTTGTGTTCACTTGCCTCGTGTTTCAAGTTAACTTACGGATCTAAATTTCGAGAACTTGGCAATACTCATACATACGCGGATGCTGGTCAGTCCTTTGAACCTCACCCCACTGGTACTTGCTCTGCTTCTGCATAGCTTCATCTGCCTGCCCTCCTCCCCCAACCAGCCCAGATCTCTGGATCACTCAGGCTGGACTCTCAGAACCCTGCTCTCCTTTTCTGAATCCTCACCTGGCCCGTTTCCACCTCTCCTTCATGTTACACGCCACCTGCTAGCAAGTAAGCCCTGGAAAGTAATATTGTACAGGCCTGGGGACAGATGGCAAAGCTTCCCTTTCAGCTGAGTCAAAAGTCTGGTCTCCTTGGAAACTATCCCTGCTCACCAGACTGAAGGGGTAACCAGATCCCCTGTGATCTGAATGCCTCACCGTGTGAAACAGGGGCAGGACCCTGGCTGGGTACTAGTTAACATTGTCAGGCGAAACATTTCCTGTAGGTGGTTACCTCACCTGAAAACTGTAACAGTGTACAACTGTAGTGATCAGCTAATCTGTGCTGCTGCTGCTCTGAGATTTACTGTTCTTTGTGGATTTACATAACTGAATTAGATCAGATACAAATGTTCCTGAAGTTGTACTGCCTAATTTCCATTCCTACACTGACAGTATACTATTTATACTGCCTTTATGCTAGACAGCATACAATTAGTTGTTGAACTCAGTGAATGGATCTAAGCACCATCAGCTTAAATTCAAATTCATCTCGCCCCAAGTGGAGGAGTTTAAGTATCTCGGGGTCTTGTTCACAATTGATGGGAGAAGGGAGCGGGAGATCGACAGACAGATTGGTGCTGCGGCTGCAGTAATGCGAACGCTGCATCAGTCTGTTGTGGTGAAGAGAGAGCTGAGTGTAAAAACGAAGCTCTCAATTTACCAGTCGATCTTCATCCCTACCCTCACCTATGGTCACGAGCTGTGGGTAGTGACCGAAAGAACGAGATCGCGGACACAAGCAGCGGAATTGGGCTTCATCCAAAGGGTGGCTGGACTCTCCCTGGTGGTTCGGGCATCTGACAAGGATGCCTCCTGGGTGAGGTGTTCCAAGCATGTCCCACCGGGAAGAGGCCCCGGGGCAGACCCAGGACATGCTGGAGAGATTATATCTCTCGACTGGCCTGGGAACGCCTTGGTGTTCCTCCGGATGAGCTGGAGGAGGTGGGTGGGGAGAGGGAGGTCTGGGCTTCTCTGCTTGGGCTGCTGCCCCCGCAACCCGGCCCCGGATAAGCGGCAGAAGATGGATGGATGGATGGATCTTCGTAAAAATAAATACTTAAGTAGAGTACAGGTACCTGAAAATACTACTTAACAATATATGTGTTCATACTTTGTTACTTCCCACCTTTGTTTCCAACAGTAACTGTTTCAAAGGGCAGTACCACCTGCATCGTCATTGTCCGATAAGATGCAGAAAAAAAGGCTTGTATGACTGGGTGAATGAGGGATGTTGTATAAAGCATTTTGAGTACTCTAGTCAAGTGCAAAAGTGCTATGCAAGAAACAGTCACTTAACTCATACATTAATGTTCTTCTGTACAGCTCAAATACTATCCATCTATCTTCTTCCATTTATTCGGGGCCGGGTTGCGGGGGCAGCAGCACAAGCAGAGAAGCCCAGACCTTGTCCGGGGGAACACCAAGACCCAGGCCAGCTGAGAGATATAATCTCTCCTGCATGTCCTGGGTCTGCCGAACCACCTCAACTGGCTCCTTTCGATGTGAAGGAGCAGCGGCTCTACTCTGAGCTCCTCCCGGATGGCCGAATTTCTCACCCTATCCCTAAGGGAGAGACCAGCCACCCTCCGGTGGAAGCCCATTTCCACCGCTTGTATCTGCATGTCGTTCTTTCGGTCACTACCCACAGCTCATGATCTAGGTGAGGATAGGGACATAGATCAACCGGTGAATTGACAGCTTCACTTTAACACTCATCTCTCTCTTCACCACAACAGACCGGTACAGCGTCCGCATCACTGCAGCTGCAGCACCAATCCGTCTGTCGATTTCACGCTCCCTTCTCCCATCACTTGTGAACAAGACCCTGAGATACTTAAGTTCTTCCACTTGGGGCAAGAACTCATCCCTGACCCAGAGTGGGCACTCCATCCTTTTCCGGCTGAGGACCATGGCCTCGGATTTTTAGGTGCTGATTCTCATTCCCACCACTTCACACTCAGCTGCGAACCATTCCAAAGCGAGCTGGAGGCCATCACCCAATGAAGCCAAGAGAACCACATTATCCGTGAAAAGCAGATAAGAGATTCTGAGACTGCCCAAGTTAAAGCCTTATGCCACTTGGCTACGCTTAGAAATTCTGTCCATAAAATTTACGAACAGAATCTGTGACAAAGTGCCGCCCTGGCGGAGGCATCACCCACCAGGAACGAGTCCGAATTACTGTCAGCTATGCGGACCAAGCTCTTGTATAAGGATCGAATGGCCCGTAGCAATGGGCCAGACACCCAAACTCCCAGAGCACCCTCCACAGGACACCCAGAGGGACACGGTTGTATGCCTTTTCCAAGTCCACAAAACACATGTAGACTGGTTGGGCAAACTGCCATGCACCCTCAAGTATCCTTGAGAGGATAAAGAGCTGGTCCTGTGATCCATGACATGGACGAAAACCGCATTGTTCCTCCTGTATTCGAGGTACAACTAACGGACAGACTCTCCTCTCAAGCACCCTGGCATAGACCTTCCCAGGGAGGCTGAGGAGTGTGATTCCCCAATAGTTGGAATACACCCTTCGGTTCCCCTTCTTAAAGATGGGAATCACCACCCCGGTCTGCCAATCCAGCAGTACTGCCCCTTATCTCCATGCAACATTGTAGAGGCGTGTCAACCAAGACAGCCCTACAACATCCAGAGCCTTCAGGAACTCGGGGCGGACCTCATTCACCCCAGGGGCTCTGCCACCAAGGAGTTGTTTAACTGCCTCAGTGACCTCGCCCCCGGAGATAGGTGGGTCATCCCCAGACTCTGCGCCAGTGGGATTAAGGAGGTCCTCGAAGTATTCCTTCCACCGCCCGACAATTTTCTCAGTCGAAGTCAGCAGCGCTCCACCCACACTATACACAGTGCAGGTAGAAAACTGCTTTGCCCTCCTGAGTCGCCTGACGGTTTGCCTTCTTCAAGTAGTCTGAATGTCTTTTTTCATGGCCTCTAAGAACGCCTACCACACCCGAGTTTTTACTTCAGCTACCCATGTGTGTTGATTAAAAAATAAAGCATTTTTTAATCAACACATATAGTACAGGAAAAAGGATGACCAGGATGACTTTAAAGCCAGAGAAATGTATTCTCATCTCAGCACCTACTGTATATTCAGATAAAGAGAGTGCAGTAAGTAGTCTAAACTGCAATCCATAACCACACTCCTGAATAAAAGTTGCTTCTGTTCCCCCTCAGAAAGCCTACGTCTGAAGAACAAAGTGCAACAATTAAAGTTAGCAATAGGGGCTCATCAAAGGAGAATAAAACAGCTAATCATCAAGCAATTCATGGAGAGCAGTCAAACAGAGTGATTAACAAGGCAAGGTGAACAATACTAGTACTCTAGTACTCCTGCCCCGAGTACTAGAACCATGTATCGTGTCAGTTAAAGAGGTAAAGGACGCTGGTTTCTACCTTAAACCGAAGCACAGTAGGAAAGCTGTTCATTATTCATTAGCCTTCTGTTATTTATTAAATGTTCCTGAGCATATTCTTGTCCTGTTAGTATGGGCATCATCATGAACCTTTACATGAGGTCCTTGATATTTAAACATGACTAAGAATACATGCCCAGTAGTAAATGGCAGAAAAACAGAAGTAGAGTAATATTTGAGTCTTGATGAGTGCTGTCTTTTTAGCATGACCATTTCTCAAATGAAGTTTTTGTCACTGGGTTGGCTTTATGCAGATAATCTATTCAGACAGACAAATGACAAAAATAGAAAAGTATTCACAGCTTTTGCTAAGGTTCCAAATAATGGTCATGTGCATCCTGTTTGTTTTGTTTCTTTGAGATGTGTCCATTAATTGATCACCGTTCATCTGTGGGAAATTTGGAGAATTTGATGAAAATAGTTTTTGAAAGAATTTAGAAATGCTCGGATTCCAAGAGAGGACATGCATAAAAAAATAACGACTTATTTATCTCGTGATCTTGAGAAAGCCAGACCATGGATATCTCAAGATAATGGGATAAATTAGTCGTTATCTCGGGAAAACAAATCCTGTTATCACGAGATGATTAAAATATTGTTCTTGGGACAAACACATGGATTCCTATGACAAAATGACACCTTTTGGAATAGGTGTAAACAGAGGCATAGATGGATTTGTCACGGTCCTGGGTCTGTGACCCAGCATGTTGAAGAGTTCATTTATTTGCTGCATTATTGCTGTCTGTGTTTCTGTGTTTTTTTTCTGTTTTGACTTATTGTTATGACCTATGCTTTGTTTCAGGCCCTGAGTTATCCATGCCCTGGTTACTTTGTAGTTCTGTGTCTCTTGTGCGTATACCCTGTGTTGCTCTCCCCTGCCTCTGTCCCCTTTGTTCCCCGTGTAGTCTGATCTCTGTATTAAGCCCCTGCTTGTGTTCTTAGTTTCCTGTTTTATTGTGAAGGTCCTGTGTTTCCATGTGCTGTCTCGCTTCCCTGTCTTATTATGGTCATGTGCTTTAGTTTTTTTCCCGATGTGTTCCTGTGCTCCTCGTTATCCCTCTGTGTATTTATGTTAGCATTTCACTCAGTTCCTCGTCGTGTCGTTAACGTCTCATCCTGCTATGTGTTTCTGCCTGTATACCTGCCTGCATCCTTAGTTTCTATTCCCAGTTAGTTTGTTTTCAGCAATCAAGCTGCTGTTTTCAGTTAATTTCCTGCCTCCGTGAGTCTGCATATTGGGTCCTTTTTCTACCTGCCTACACACAGGATTTTGCCTACACCTTGACAGGATTTTACGTCACTTAATCTGGATGCAAGCAAACTCTTCAAATAGTGACCCTGAAATAATCCCATCCTACTGTATGACCACAGTGATTGAACTTGGAGGCTTCCCCAAAATAATCAGGTCAGATTTCGGGACTGAAAACATTCATGTTAACAGGCTGCAACACTTCCTGCGAGAGGATGACACTGGAGCTGTCCATGGACCCTGTGTGTTACAAGGACGCAGCACAGCAAATCAAAGAATCGAGAGCTGGTGGGGGATCTACAGGAGACAAAACGTTAACTGGAGGGATGTGTTCCACAAGTTCCAAGCAACAGGGGAGTTCACCGAGGATTTTATAGACAAGGGTCTCATCCTTGTCTCTAAATGTTGACATTGTTTTCAAAACAATATAGTTAAATGTTCCTGACTTGTAGACACAATTTCACATTGTTATTTTTGTTACAATTTGATAAATATACACATCAAATATGATGCAACGCTGTCATTTGAGCACCCAGCATGGAACTTGGAATAGAAAATTCTGTAAAATTTTAAAAGAACATAAAATAGTATTTTAAGCATCCCTGTGAGTCATTTTAATCAAAGGTTTGAAGCAAAAACAAAAAATTCATTGTGGCGGGGGCGTGGTCTCTGGCCTGCTGCAGAGGAGAGGTGATGCAGTGAGCTCACGGGGAAGCCCGAACAGCTGATTGTCAGAGTAACAGCTGTGTGTGTTTTGTGTCTAATAAATTGACAGTGACAGAGGATGGTGGGGAGTGGTGACTGGCAGTAGACGGGTGGGTAGACGGACGGATAGGTGAGCTGACAGGAGTGGCTGCGTCCTGGGCGGATCAGCCGTCAAAAACCCGCAGTTTTAACTCGCACGTCTGTCAATAAAACTAGGCAGCTGGGATGAAACCGCCAACGACGTAGTCTGGTCCTTTACATTCATATTAGTCATAAATATTGAAAGGATGCACAGAAATGGTTAATTTATGTGTATCTCTGTGTGTTGCAGAAAGAGCTGGACACTGTTGTGAGAATTTGGGACAATCATCGCATACGACCAGGAACAAATGGTCATGGAAAACCATTTCTACCATACAATGTACCAGAGCTTTACAATACCCAAGATTATTTGCACCAAATCAACTATGACAAAGTGGAGATCATTCTGCATGAAGACATCTGTCTGTGGATAACAGATATTCCATGTGACATAGACCTGTATGAACTTTGTGTACTAGGGATGCAGAAAAATGACCTGGCACTTGGTCATAGTGCTCCAGAGGCAATACGTCTTTAGGTCTGAGATCTGAGACCTTTGATCAGGGCTCTGCTATTGCAGCCTGATCAGTGATGTTGTCTTGATCATAAAGAAGTGTGGACTGTTACTGAGGCATTGTCCATGGTCCTGACATCAAACTGATTGCCCTCTCCAGCAATCAGTCTGTTTATTCTATTGTGGTATAGACGTTGACTTCAGTTGATACTACTTTAACACATTCCAACAATAAGAGACTGTATTTCTCTGTCTTTTGACATTGTTACCACCAAGTGTAAAACAAATGCTCAATATACAATCAAAAGAATTTAACACTACCAACACAACTTTAGTCTTTTATTTGAAGAACTTTATTTGTTCTTTGTTCCAAATATTTTAAACTTCACAGCCAGTACATGAGGTCAGTGATCTAGACCGTACAAAGACAAAATGTATTTCCAAAAAAGAACAAAAACAATCCACAGTTTCTCTAGCATATGTGGATTAAGTAAAAAAAATGTCTATATTTTAAAAAAGTCTGAATAAACAGAAAAGTGATACTGGCAATTTTTACTTTAGAGATTTGAAAATTTGAATTCTTTTTTGCTTAACAAAATTTACAATCTACACATAAACAGTTTAGCTTTGTTTTGAACAGCCACAATAATTTTATGTCTTATTTTTATACTTTTAAGAACACCAAATAAACCGACTTTTGTGAAACAGTTAACTTTTGTTTGAGTTCTGTTTCTAAATTTGTAAAACGATTAAAGCTGCCAGATAATAACAAAAAGTTCTATCGAGATCAAATATTAAATTAAAACTAGAAAACTTGCATTTTCTAAGAAAATGCTGTGTGAATGCTTAAGCATTCACTCAATAATAATTAAACTGTATGCTTGTGGGGGATACAGCAAACATGTGGAAGAAGGTGCTCTGCTCATATGAGACCAAAATGGAACTTTTTGGTCCGAACATGGAACATTCGTTTCCATGGTGCATTAGTTTCCATGGTGCATATCTGCATATGCACCGAACGAATGTTCCATGTTCGGAACTTTGACGAACGCCCATTGACTTTCAATACAAAAAAAAACATGCATAAAAATGTTATTATCTCAAAAAGTATACCAGTAAACTACCAAAAGATATAGCGGCCATCAGCAGATATAGCAGAATATTTTAAAAGTTGAATGGTGAAAATAGGTCGAGTGCTCGCCTCATGATCTGAAGGTTGGGGGTTTACACACGCACAGGCTCATGGAGAGACACAGAGACAGCCTTTCTAAATCTGTTTCTCATATTGAGGATTCTCCTCAAACAAATGGCCATAACTTCCTAACCGTGGTGACTAGAACCGTCATTGTTAGACCGTAAGAATCAGCAGGCTTTGGTGAACAATCAGGCACTCAGGGGTCTGTAAAAATCCATGTAGAAGATACGATGAGAGAAAGAAGTGCTTCATTTCCAGAGTTGAAAATATTAGAGCAGGGCAGATTTCCTACCCTCAAACAAACATAATTCACGAGAAAACGTTAACAAGTAATCCAAAAATTCGTGAATCATGAGCGTCAGGAGT
>VURO01044440.1:0-11474 GCA_015108175.1 Pelvicachromis taeniatus | reverse complement strand
TGAGGGACTGTGGGACGTGAGGGACTGTGGGACGTGAGAGACTGTGGGACGTGAGGGACTGTGGGACGTGAGGGACTGTGGGACGTGAGGGACGTGAGGGACTGTGGGACGTGAGGGACTGTGGGACGTGAGGGACAGCGCACGAGGACCCGGACACTCTCCTCACTCTCGGAGTGTCCCGGTTTTCCAGTCCTGGAAAAAGAGCTTTTCACCATCATCCTGCTGATAATGTGAGCAGTTTGTCCCTCAGACCTGACAGTCGCAGGGCTGTCTCTTCTTCACTGTGGTCCCTGCATTCATTGTCTTCATTTTCCTGTCCCTGCTGTCACTGGAGGAGGGGCAGGGGCACCTGGACAGGTCCCACCCTGCGAAGGTGATAGACGCGACGAGAGAGCTGAGGCTAGCCAGCGGGTGTGATCCAGGAGCCTCGATGTTGTGGGTAAGCAGTGCTAACCACTGTGGGGTGTACTCTGAGCTCAGCACTGCCCCCGCAGGCCAGACACAGGAAGCACCCGCACCACCTCCTGCTCTGAAGCAAACACTACTCAGCTTCTGTGGGCGGTACATCGTGGCAGACGGCATGCCCCTCCCACAACCTCTGATGTCAGCGGCTCCAGCTTTGAGCACATTCGTTTTGTGGAGCTGGACATCTCAGACGACCTCCTCACAGTGAGGGTGGAGCAGCCAACCGCGATGTGCAGAAGCGCTCTGAACCCGCGGCCCGACATGCCTGCAGGGACCCTTACATAACTGTAATAACAACCACGCTACGACTGCTTCCTCTTCGCCTCTTTTTTTCCACACGACGTCGACGACAGGAAGCGTCGACAGGGAAATAACTCTGCATCCTGAAAACGCCCGATAAGGCAGGAACGCCTTCAGTGACGCCGACCACTGAGGGTGAGCCGCTTCCTCTGTGGGCAGCAGAGAGCTTTGGCTCGCCCACACGTCAGCTGGAGAACAAATGTACATAAATCAGTTTCCAGCTGCAGTGAAATCCAGTTTGTTTCTCCTCATTTTGTTGTGGCCGAGCAGCAAACGGGACCAAGACATCGGATCGGTCAGAGGGACGAAGGATTCGATCGGTGAACTGTGCACCGGTGGTTTTAATGAGACGTGAGCGCCGGTCCTCAGGCGCAGTCAGAGCTGTGTGCCGTTTGCACGCCTGCATGAGCTCAACAGGAAAGAGGCTCCGACAAGCCGGTTCAGGGTTATTGAGACGAGGAGGAGGAGACGCCACGGTTTATACCGCGACCACACAGGAAGCTGCCACGACTGGCTGTGGATCATTTAAGGATGTTAACCAGAACAACACTGACGCTAAAAACAAAGTGCTGAATTTGGGGGCTCTGTGTAATCTGTATGGTGTTCTTCACTAAGCAACCAGGTCAGCATTCGTCATCTCACAGCGATGGGAGGATCATCATGACAAAGCCACGAGGAACCGACGTCTGCAGAGCTGGAGCGAGCAGACCACCTTCTCCTGCAGCGTTGCTGAGAAACCATCACACACATCAACTATTATTACGTCTGCACATGTTTGAGCTCATTTTCAATAACTTATATTCTGTTTATTGAAACTATATCAAAATGAATTAAAAGTCTTGAGCAGTGTGTGATGTGGTTCAATATCTGAACGTTTCAAGTGAAACACTGGAATCGTCTCAAAGTAACTGAACTTTTCTTACTTGCTGATGCTAGCTGTTTCCATGCCGATAGCTGATCTTAGAGGGGGGGGTGAGCCAGCTTGGCTCGCACACTGGGCTTCCTTCAGTTTACAGTCAGAAACCTGCAGTGTGTCCACTTCGTCCAAAGGGCCTGGCCTCTCAGCTTGGCCAACTCCGAGATCAAACGGCGAGCGCTACAGTTTCCCCTGAGCACGAAATAAGCACCGCTTTCAATGACAATAGCCGACTGCAGCCACAAGATGGCAGTAATGTCAAGGCCAGACACAAACGTGAGACGGCGCCGTCTCGGGCTGTCTTTGCGCTCACCGCGTTGCTTGTGTCGTGAGTGGCACATGATGATTTGCGAGTCTTTGTGGCGCCTTCGCCGCTCATGCCGCCGCCCTCACAGCCGGGACGAAGGCACGAGTGTACGACCTTGCGGCGTTTTTCCCGTCACTTTAATGGTAATGCAGCACAGAAGCTCAGACACGTCCCGACACACGGAGGGATGTGTCGGGCTTCCTGCGCCTTAACGGCGGTGTAAACACCTGTGGTATATGACGAGTTTTAATCGGTCTGTATACGCCATTGCGTCACATTTACATTACTTCCAGAGGTTGCTGTATCTGTTTAAGCAGTATTTTCTCATTGTGAATATTTTAATACTACATTAAACCTTTTTCTAACAGGTGTTACTGACCCAGTGAAGACCGGTCACTCATCGAGTAAAGTGACAGGACCCCCTTGTCCCAGTACAGATACACCCCCACTCTGCGAGAAAGCTTGGACCAGTGCAGACCCCGTCATGGTGCGTCCCTTTGCCACTGATGCTGCTGTAAGTCGCTCCAGTCCGGCCGATTTTCTGACCCCCTCCCAGTAACAGGACGTGGGTCCAGTAGTCAAACCCGTCCGTGTGATCAGGGCGTGGCCGGTCCTCTTTGGCCCGAGTGGCGTTTCGGCTGTTGGCAGAAATACAAGGCGTTCTAATCCAGTGTGACCTCACCTGTATCTGATGGCAGGACAGGTACGCAGGTCAGTTAGTTAGATTTTCACACGTTTGAATCGGTGACGTAAACCTCATCGGGGTTTTAGTTCACGGGCCACAACATCTGTAGAGACTAAAGTGGTGGAAGGTCAAAACGAAGACCATCCACAACCAGACGTTGGACCCGATTGGTCCATCCCTACCAAGCCATCTGCTGAGTGGTCACACCGGTTTTGAACAGGACTGTGGTGTCATCAAGCTCAGCGCCACCTGATATCAAACTACGCCTGACCCTGAGACGACGTCACAACACGAGCCCAGATGGCGGCTCGCTACATGACGTCCCCTTTGAGAGGCTCAGATCGTTACAATAATGGCTGATTGTTGCCGTGACAGTAAGTTTTATAACGGTGCACAGCCTCACTTATCGTGAGCTGGGCTCCTCTAAAGCCGACGGTTTTTCCTCGTTCTTGGTGACGCTTCTCTTCCTTCAGCCCCAAAACGAGTCCAGGCTTTAAGGAAGTCCCCGAAACTAAAGAACGCCGCCAGGGCTGATGGTCACGCGACCGGAGGATAAATCACGTCTCCTCAGCTGTGCACAGGTGTTTCCTGTCTGGTGCCTGTGAAGAGTCGGTGGCTTAGAAAGCGCTCGGAGACGAGTTTGTTGAAAAAAGGTAGAATTTTAATCAGAAAGTTTTTCAGCACATCAGAAGATTCAAACGAGAAGAAAACGATGGAAAAGCTTCAAACAGAGTGGCGCTCTCTTTACGTCCTGCTCCTCCCCATCAGACGCTCGACGGCAGGCGGTGAAAACGGTGATGAGTTCGTGTGAGGGCTCCACGCAGGAGTAAAAAACGTCGTATATAAAAGAGAAAGCAGACGTGGCGGGAGGAGCGGCTCGCCAAGGGAGGAGGGGCGGCTCGCCAAGGGAGGAGGAGGAGCTCGCCGAGGGAGGAGGAGCGGCTCGCCGAGGGAGGAGGAGCTCGCCGAGGTCGTTCCCGTCACGGCTTCATGTGATGAGCTGTGAGGAGGCAGAAGAGAAAACACAGCTGAGGACAACCTGCAGGATTCACCAGAGCACCCCCAACCATTTCCCATGATGCACCGCTGCGCTGGTCTCTGCTTTCACACCAGAGCTGCAATGTGCAAAAGTCTTGAGCCACCCGCTCATCAGCTGCAGTGATTCCTTGACGCACACAGGTGTAAATACAGAGTTAGCATGTTTGCTGTGAGCGCCCCTCCCTCAGCTCAGCGTGCAGGAACACATCGCCGTCAGGGCGCCGCTATGCTGCTTCAGGTCCGAGCTCCGCCCTCCACCGAGTTTCTGCTGTTCAGCTCTTTTGAACCACCTCGTTGGTGCAAACGTGCGATTTAATGTCACGCAGCAAAGCTCACACGTCTTTGCTGCGTGCAGATACAACGCCGCTCAGTGGCGCTTTAGTCCGACTGCCTGAAGCAAACACAGATGAGCGATGACTCAAGACGTTTGCACAGTTCTGTACATGAACGTAAACAACACGTGACTTCCTGTCTGCAGACTGAGCGGTGACAGCGAGCGTTTCTGCTCGGAGGTGGGCGGAGTTTGGCTGGAGGCTCAGGTGGCTGCACGCTGCAGCCAATCAGATCGTCTGACAGAACACAGGTGGGTGTTTGATAAACACGGTGACACGCCGCCTTGCTTCCTGTTTTGGTTTTTAAAGAAACAGGAAGGTGCAGCTGCTCTAGGATGCGATGACCCCTGCTGGACATCCGAAAACAGTTTTCATCCTTACCCTTCACAATAAAAGCCCGCAACAGACACTTCCTGCTGTGCTCCAGTTAGCTGGAAGCAAGTCTGACGTTGCAGCATTTGAGTGACTTGAGTGAACATTCGTGGTTTATCCAGAAAGATTTGGTCCAATTAGCAACAACGCGTGGCTTTAATTTACAACTTCCTGTTTACTCCTCTCAGTCTGGGAGCAGAGTGCAGTTCACCCCAACAGAACGTTTCTGTTCACGCGTCGAACAGCTGATGTAAAGAGCTGGTGTGTGTGTGTGTGTGTGTGTGCGCACTCACAGATTTGACGGTCTGTTTGATGAAGTCCTTCTTGGTGCTCAGGTCGTGCTCGGGGTAGGTGTCAAACACCTGGAACAGAGAGCGTCACGCGTCACCATCACGCCTGAGACTGCGCTGTAAACACACACGAGCTGAACACTGCCCCCCCTCCCATCACTGCGGGTCTGACCCCCCCTTCATTAAAGTGCCAGGCCCCATGAGTTCGAAGGCATCTTTGAGACTCAAAATGTGGCTTTAGTGACGGGGTTACAGGTGGGGGCGTTCCTTGCTTCAGCGGGCCTTTTCTGGGCCCTCGGGCCACATGTTTGGACAGATGCTGTAGCGTGAAGGTGCCCAAAGCAGCGCCTGTAACCACGGTAACAAACCCAGCAGGGAGACTGACCCTCTGGCAGATCTGCTTCATGGTCATCTCCTCCAGGTTGGCCTCCTTCAGCAGGCCCTGCACCGTCTCCTTCAGCTGCTCGTCGCTCGGCCCCTTCTTCACCATCTTGATGAGCGGCTCGTCGTCGTCCGAGCTGTCCTCCGCTGCGCGCCAGCCACAGAAACACACGAAGAAGAACAGCAGCTGACATCATCATCCAATTCATCAGGAACTAAACTGACCAATCAGGACGTTCTGGGTGAAGCTGCGGTCTAAGTGATCGCGTGTTAAAGGGGAGTTGTGGACACGGAGCATCAAACAGGAAGTCGACTTTCTGAAGGCTCTTATTTTGGTAACGAGGTCGACGGCTGTCACGTACAGGCTCAGTGAGCGTCCTCGCCGTCCTGATCAGCCAGTCCAACGAGCTCACCTGTGCTGGCGTTCCTCCTGCGATGGCTGCTGCTGTCCGCCTTCTTCGTCTTGGCCGCAGGTTTGGCTGCAGCGGCTTTCTTCTTTCTGGGCTGGAAACAAAATCATCATCATCATCGTGTCGCCTGACTGTGTGACCTTTGACCCCCGCTCACTGTTAAAGCACGCTGCAGTAAGCATGCAGACTAGCAGCCCTGAAATGTGCCACTTTATTAGGCACACTGGCGTGCTTACCTTCTCGTCGCTGGCGCCGTCCGACTCATCTGAGACTTCCTTCTTTGACCGCTTTTTGGGAGGACCCGTCTTCTTCGCTGGTGCCCGTGGTCGTTTCTTGGCTTTGCCTCGGCTGGACTTGGACTGAAACACACACACAGGTCAGACGGTTTCCTGTCAGCTGATCACCTTCAGCTCCGCCCGGTGCTCACCTCCTCCTCCTCCTCTGCAGACTCCTCTGACTTGTCAGACTGCTCCTCCTCCTCCTCTTTCTCTGACGCCTTCTCCTCCGCGTCCGACCCTTCCGCCTCCGCCGAAGCTCCCGCCTTCTCGTCGTCCTCGTCGTCGTCCTCGTCGCTGCTCGAGTCCATGACGATGGCTTTGGACTTACTTCCTGTTTTGGACTTCTTGGGGCTGGACGACGAGCTCGCGGTTTTGGCTTTGTTCTTCTTCGCCGTCGAGTCGTCGCCCGACAGCTTCTTCTTCGATTTCCTCTTCTTCTTCACTGGCAGCCGCTGCCGAAGGTCAGAGGACACTTTATGAAAACGGACACGTTCGGGCCCGGTGAGTCTCGGCGCCACGGGTAGCTCAGCTCACCTTGCCGCTGCTCTTCGGTGCGGTGAGGAAGGTCAGGATGCGGTCCACCAGGTCCGAGTGGGTGCCCTTCTTCTCCAGGTCCAGCACGCTGCACACCACCTTCAGCTTGCTGTTCGTGAAGTTTGAGTTCCTGCACGGAGAGTGAGTCAGGTAGCGAGAGAGCGAGCGCCATCGTGGCGAGATGAAGGTGGCGTGAACGTTCACGCCCCAGTGAAGGCTCAGGTCTGAGCGCGCTCAGACACGTCCGAGTGGAGTGCTGCTGGCGGCGTGCAGAGCAGGTCTGCTCTGGGGGCTCCTCATCACTTATTATTGGGGGGGGTGCAGTGGTAATACTGCAGTAATACTTCATATATTCATATTTGATACAATCTGTGACAGACTGGCAACCTGTCCAGAGACTCCGCCTCTCGCCCTACGATAGGCTCCGCCCTCCCGAGGATGGCTGGAGCTTCGGGGACACACTGATCAGGTGATAGGTCACAGGTCACATGTCTGAGACGCCATGTTTGATCTGGCAGTTTATAAATGGCGTCTCCAGCTGGAATCGAACCAGCAGGCCGCTGAATGCTTAAACGCCATTATCTGTGAGGCGCCCCCCCAGCACGCCCCATCTGCAGCTCGCTGCCAGGAATTACCGCCTCCCGCAAACGCACCACGCCGCTGCAGGAAATCGCATGCGAGTAATGCCGCGTGACCTCTGACCTCCTGCCTGTAAGTTACCATGGAAACACTTACTTGAGAAGTTTTTCTCGTTTTCTGGCAAACTGCTCGCTGTCGGCATCAAAGGCGAAGCCGTTAAACAGCCGCAGGTTCTTCTTTATCGTCGCCATCTGAAACAGAAGGAACACCTGATCACCTGACCCAACATGATGGGCACAGGTCAGAGCGCTGCGGCGCCACGGCAGCTCGCAGAGGGGCGGCGCCAGGTTACTGATCAGCAGAACGAACGAGCGATGGTTAGACGCTCACCTTCCCAGGCCTGTCGAACAGGATGGCGTGCAGAGGTTTCAGGTCAGCCGGCTTCATCTTGGTGATTTGGTAGCTGGTGCGAGGAATGTCTCCCAATTTATCTCCGCTGCCTGAAACGAAGAGCGGCAGCGTTCAGAGACGTACGCGTCACGCTGAGACTGCAGGGCGCCACGGTCCGTGGCGGTCTCTTACCGTCTCCGATCTTGAGCTTCTCGCGTTGCTTCGGTGCCTGGAAGTCGAGCCGCTCCACTGTCTTCTTCGCCCGTTTCCCCTCCATGATTTCTCCCACAGCTGCGACCAAAACACAGTCAAACACAATGACTGGTCTGAGTGCTCCCACGGGCCCGCCCCCCTCCCACGGGCCCGCCCCCCTCACCTGAGATTTTGGAGCCTCTTTGAGTCGGACTGGTCCGGTCCTCCTGTGACAGCTCCTGCTGGTCCTCCACCTCCTCCACCTCCTCCTCAGACACTGCGGAGCTGTCCATCGCCTCCTCCGCTGCGTCACTCATGTCTGACCTGCCGACTCTCAACAAATCCTGACGGCAAGAAACACACCAGCGTGCACGTGGTCACGAGTCTTACTCACGGGGGGGCACGAGCCGCACGGTGCTCCGAGCTGCGCGGACGCGTCACACTAACCCTCCCTGCAGGTGCTAGCATCAGCGCCCGGAGCTCCGTGTAACTTTACTGTGAATGCTCGCTATAATGAAACGCGCGCAGGTGTGTGAACACCTGTCCTCGTGTGCGCAGGCGCTCGTGTGGACACGACTCTCGGGGATTTTTGCGGGCTTTTGTTTGTTTCGCTCTTTGTGGATTCTTGGCGCGGAGTTAGCCGCTAACAGGCTGAGCGCTAACCGGCAGCTTCCGCCCTCCTCAGCGCCGAGCCCGCTCACCTGGCGATCACCTGTGCGCAGACGGTCCGCACGTAAACGGGAAACGTCAACCTGCCGTTACCGTTTATCGGCGGACGGCTGCAGCTAGCACCGTGTGCTAACGCCGCCGTTAACCGCTCACCGTTCGCCGAGCGACGCTTTACCCGGCCCCGCACAGCCGCACAGCCGCCTCGCGGAGAAACAGTCGATCAGCAGCTGAGAAACACTCACCTGCTCCTGAAACTGCGCGCGAGCCGCCGATCACCTGTCAGCTCCGTGTTTTTGATTTTGTAATGGCGGTTTCTCTAAGGGGCGGAGACTCATGCGGAGGCGACCACCGATTGGATCGCTCTCCGATGACGTAAACACGTTTGCGTCCTTAAAGATAGCGTGAGCCCGGGTGACGTCGCGTTGTCGCCCCCTGTGGTTCCGATGCAGTACTGCAGGCGGGAAATGAAAACAATGAAGACAACAGTCATGGCCTGCATTTGTACAGCGCGTTACTCTGTCCCCAAGGACCCCAAAGCGCGTTACTCTGTCCCCAAGGACCCCAAAGCGCGTTACTCTGTCCCCAAGGACCCCAAAGCGCGTTACTCTGTCCCCAAGGACCCCAAAGCGCGTTACACCACATTCAGTCAGTCACACACTGGTGATGGTGAGCTACATTGTAGCCACAGCTGCCCTGGGCGCACTGACAGAGGCGAGGCTGCCGGACACAGGCGCCACCGGGCCCTCACCAGTAGGCAAACTGGAGGAGCCTGGGATCGAACCACCGACCTTCTGGTGAGGCGGTGACCCGCTCGACCACCTGAGCTACAGCCACCCCGAAACAGTCGACTGAATAAAGCTGAAATAAAAAGAACAAAGTAAGACTCTTTATTTATAAAAACGTGCTGAACAAGTCAAAGAGTAAATCAACAAAGCAAACATGAATACGACCTCCCGCTCTTTCTTAATGTTACTCCTCTTTACTAACTAAGGGGGGGCACAGTATTGTGATATTTTGTGTGGTAAGACTGCAGTGATTGGGGGACATCATATCACTGCCCTGGAGGAGTATCAGAGAAAAACCTGTTAATGTGAAACCAACCGATGAGCCGCGACACAACATCCGTCCTCTTGCTGCTCCAGGCCGTGGCCATCGATGACCTCACATCTGGACGATTTCCCGTCGGAGCAGCTTCTGCAGCGTCTCTTCAGCCTCCTCATCACCACCTGCGTCTATGAGCTGAGCGACAAACTGAAGTGCGACCTCACTACCTCAGAGGGCACAGCAGCCGGCGGTTTGTCCCGAAACAACAGCTGGAATCTGCACAGATCAATAATCGTTGATGTGGCCCTGATACTCAGTCGTAATGATCAGAGGGTGGACTGTGCTTATCGGTCCACCAGAGGGCGCTGCTGGTAATGAAATGAGGGATTGCTGCCTCTGACTTCTCATCAGAGGCAGAAATGAAGATGTTTATGAACCAGGACCCCAACACAGGAAGCATGCAGACAAAACGAAACCAGGAGGACAAAGTCTGGCTCAACCACAGCAAAAGGAACTGGCTGGGAATGTGTTTAATGAAAGTGCAGCGCCGTGGTGGCGCCCATGGGGATAATGGAGGACAGTTTCAGCTGGCAGCGCCACATTCATCACAGCCGACCCGTGCTCACAGTCTCTCTACTGTTACTGTTCGGTCTCTGGCAGGTTGGCGGCTCGAACCGCTGACTGCAGGACGCCCTGATCTCACCGGCTGAGTCGCGTCACATGATGTGAACTGTCACAGCAGCTTTGACACTGCTGACTTTACGCACTCTCATTATTTTAAGCAATAAAAACGAATCAAATTGAATTCATTTAATACTATTTAAACACATTCTTCAGGAGCGACAGACCACAGGTGAGCATGACATCACAGCAGGTGAGGACAGACAGGGCGGGGCCACCTTACAAAGCAGGGAAAGACTTCACAGGCTGTCAGAGTAAAACGAGCTGGAACCAACACCGCGTCATGGTCCTGAGTTGGTTCTGTGTATTTCTATATGGTGATTGTGTTCCTAGCCCTCAGTTTCTGGTACTGTTCAGACCCCTGGTCCTCGTGTTGTGTTCCCGCCATAGTCAGGTCCCTGTGTAAAGCCCGCGTCTGAGTCTGTCTCTGTGCGTTTCCTGTTTTACTTTGAAGGTCTCGTCTCATGTCAGTGTTTTCAGTTTTGCTTCCTGTGCTCGTCAGCCCTGATGTCGCCCAGCTGTGTTCACCTCCTGCCTCTCGTCCCCCTCGTTATGTCCTGTGTATTTAAGTGCTGTGTTTCCTGTGCGCCCTGTCGCGGCGTTAACATCACTTCCTGTCCCAACAGCACCTCGGCTCGTGCTGTGTGTCTCCCTTGTGTCTCCCTGAGAGTTATTATTTGGATGCACTGCTTTGGTTTTGCTTTTTTCCTCGTTCAGCTAATCAAACTGTTTTTTGAGTGCAACTCCTGTTTTCGTCAGCCTGCTTTTGGCTCCTTCTCCTGTCTGCACACAGCCCATCGGAACAAACCGAGGTCAGGGCTTTTCCTCATCACAAACCCCGCTGGAACGACCAAGACCTTTGAACTCTGGATCAAGACTCGAGGCAAAAGCGTTTGTCTTCCACGGAGCCCACGCGGCGAGCTGGTCAGCCTTCACCACACCAACTTCCCCGCGTGTGTCCTTTTATCAGAGGTGTGGACTCGAGTCACATGACTTGGACTCGAGTCATTAATTTTATGACTTTAGACTTGACTTGAAAAAATGTTCTAAGACTTGGACTTTTACACTATTGACTTGGGACTTGAATTGACTTGAACCTGTTTACTTGAAAAGACTGGATATTTTATCATTGTTATTATCATAGCTGGACTGGCCCGGTGGGCCGATGGCGGTTTTTATGGGTCGATGGATTTTTAAAAAAGTTTTTTTTATAAGGGTATAAACCAGGGGTCTCCAGCTCCAGGCCTCAAGGGCCGGTGTCAAGAGAGAGAGAGAGAAAAGAGCAGGAGAGAGAGATGGAGCAAGAGACCCTTTAAAAGTTTGTAAACATTCCAGTGGGCGGGGCTTAGCTGGAGGCGACGCTTTGACAGGCGCTAGCAAGCTGCTTTGGCCGGTAACTTTAAAGATGGAGATGGAAACAGGTGGTGGCGTTTCTCAGCTATCAGAATAAGTTCAGTCACTTTCCGTGACAGACCGTGAGAGTTACTTTTCTAAATTAACGCTGGCGGGTGGAAGCAGACTGTTAGACCCGTACGCTTTAGCCCGATGACCTGACCGGGCTGCCGAGGGTGGAGTGGCCGGACAGCTACACCTACCTCATTGAGACACCAG